>VDFB02275533.1:0-30690 GCA_007258455.2 Sequoia sempervirens
TTACCTGATTTTGCTTCTAGCTCAATCAAGTAGAGCTGAGATAGCATTTACAAAATAAAGATGAAAGGTACATATTTTTTTCTCTTAAGTTTCATCCATATGCATAAAAGAGATTATCAAAAGACTACACTATTATATTATGCAAATGCATACAACAGAGAAGAGAGTGAAACAATTGTTACAAAAGCTAGTTTTTATTGATAAACATAAATGTATGGTGTCCCACAAAAGCCATGGGACTAACTATTTTAATTCAAATAAGGGAAAAACTATACATTTACAGATACAAGAAAGAAAGAATGCATACATAGAGAGAGTGAACCCATCATTGCCTAAATGATGAATCCCGGTTGAGTTGTTTTGCATTAGCTTCATCCCCTCCTCCTTATCCAACCTCCATTTGTTGCTTGCCCTACTACTCCAATAATTCCTGCATGTGTGAGAGAGAGTTGGTTAGAGCAATGAAGGATCGCCAATCAATACATATGCAAACATCCATAAACATATAGCTTGATCCTTATAAACATCAAAATAGTTTGCATGCCATAGATGTCCAGGAAAATAAAAGAGTTATAAAAAAAATCTATCATATGCTCTATTTTATCTAACATGTTTGCTCATTGTGCAGGAATAGGTAAAATATTTGTTGTTATTTTATTTCATTTGGTTACAACATGTGGAGTAAAATGTGGCTTCCATGAGGGTTGATCCCAACATGTATCCCTCTTGTGTTTTAAGAGGGGTAGGAATGTAAGCAAAATCAAGTAGCTTGATCAAGTTGATGATAAACCTATTATTGATGCATTAAATCAAATATGGAATCATATCACTTGATCAACTTTCATTATTAGATTCAAAAGATGCAACAAAAACTATGTGAATTATCAAGAAAGATTACTCTTCATCATTTCACAATGAATCAAATAGTAGGCTGCCATCATGTTGATCAAAGGGGAAGTCATGGAGAAGAAGAGAAATGCAATGCAAAATATAGTGCTTTCACTAATTCAGAGAGATGACAAGTCATTTCAATCACCATGAACAATGGAACATCAAGCTAAAGACAACATATTGGTATTCCTTATAATCAAAGAGCAAGATTTCAAGGAACATTCATAATTCCACTAAAACATTATTGAGAAACCATTCAAATACATTGATATTTATCATGACATACAACAATGGAGTGCATGATCAAGTCATCATATCAAGGTGTTGTCCCAGGATGCAAAGAAGAGATATTAAAATTGATGCAATAGAGACAACATTGTCTAACAAAAAGGGATTGTTACCTCCTTAAATGGGTAAAATAGCTACCATGAGCAAGGGAACATCAAGCTAAAGACAACATCAACACAATGAGCTTACAAAAAATAACTTTTCCTAACTCTGTGTATTTACAACATTATAGGGTGTTAGATATTTCATGGAATGTTTTGGTTGGAAGTATTCTTGAGCATATTGGAGATTGTATTGCAATGGTTAAGTTATCTTTACAAGGAAACTTGCTTACCGGTCATGTTCCTTAGCAATTTTTTCTTCTTGGAAATCTTACTCTACTGGATATGTCTTTCAATCTTCTTAGTGGACCCATTTTACCTGAGTTTGCAAGATTTCAAAATTAACACATTATTTTGGTGTTTAGCAGAGGATTTCTTTGCAAAATTAAAAATGGTATATATTTCTTGAAGTCTTGTCAACTGGATCCAAGATGGATGATAGTTATAATATGCATTAGTATTAACAATGCTAAATAGAGTTATGATACAATAAGAGGCGGTGGGTTGCTATGCATAGATAATGAAAATATTTCAAGATGCAGTCACCTCATGACAAAGACCATCAAGCATAAAGGAGCAGACTTGAGTAAATGGTGCAGATAGAAATACTACCATGATACACTACAATAGATTGGGTAGATGATACAATGTGACAATGGCAATAGCTTTCAAGTTTTAGTCCTTGAAAGAAAATGGACAATTCAATCATGTTAGGAGAAATCCTTCTTTGGATCAAAAGAGAGTAATATGTGTTGCAAGAGGACAGAGTTAAAAGATAATAACTAAGCCTAAGTAAAGAAACTCATGACTGTAAGGTTCATGTATGACAGTCTCACTTCAAGGACTGTCTACAAAGTCTGTTACAATCACTATTCATAGTGACAAGAGGACATAAGCACTGTCAAAGCACAATCAACAAGCCATGAATCTATAAAAGGAAGTTCTCTTCAATAAGGTGATTGTACAATACAACAAAGGACTATGGTGGAATGCAATCTTCTACACCAAAACTTGATGAGAATAGTGACTCACAATAGTGACAAGATCTCCAGGAATGGTATGTCTTAGAAGTGACTACTGCAAAGATGGTCTCAAATCTACAATGATAGTGAGCAACTTGATGGAAGTAGGACAGTCCTTACATTTAAAGAAGATCAAGAATAGGGGTTGTGAAGCTTGCTTTGAGGATCTCATTACATGACAAATTGAGAATAAGGATTAAGAGAGTAGTCATAAGTATTTCAACATGAAGGTTTTGAGGTGGCAAGTACTAAAAGCACATTGTTTGTGAGTTAATGTAGACGAGGGAAACTTTAACAATGAAGACATGCATTAGTTTATAAAGGGGTAGTGTTCATGATGGAGTGAAAATATGTGAAGAGTGTTTGAATTATATCCATACTGTGCAAGGGTTTTGAATCTTTTCCAAACCATTTTTTCTTCATAGGGAAACATTTTCTTGTGGCACAGTTGACTAAGATAGCTCTTGTTTTAACTAACCACCCTCTCACGAAATCTCATTCATATTATAATCTTGCACGCTCTGATTATAGCAGAGGTGTTTTTGACATTGTTGGCTACCACTACATGACATCACAAGGGAAAGCAAAGATACCCAAGTTTTTTAAATCAATAAGCAAGGTGTGTAGAAACCCTCATATATGCAAAATGGTAGGAAAACTTCGCCATAAATGAAAGGGTTCAAAAGAAAATAACAATGAAAGATTCAAGATATTGCTAGGGTGAAAACCCTCAATGAAATGCAAAGAATGGAGCACCCAAAAAATGCAAAGAATGGAGCTTAAAAGGCATGGGTTTTTTTGAAGACCCAGATGAAAATATTAAACTTTCTCTTGTACAAGTAATGGATACCTAGATACCTACAAAAGTATATGAGACACAACTTGCACAGGGTTTTTGAAAACTAGAAACTTGCAAACCCAGAAGCCAGAATATGAAAACCCACATAGTACTTGCATTTAAATGAAGCACAAATATGAAAAGAAAACCCTTGGCCACAAAGTGGGAACAAGGCCTTTATCAACTGCAAAAAAATACAAAGCCACAACCCTCATGTACAAGAACTTTATTTGCAAAGAGAAAACCTAGAGTGACAATAAAATCATAGAGAAGCCTTTCTGTTTGCAAGAAATGTGGAACTCAGAAAGACAAGAACAAGAAAATGCAAAGAATGTGCAAAGTGAAAGCCACAAATTGTGGCCCTTTTTGTTAAAATCCTCAAAATTTTACATTAGAAAAGCATTGATCATGAATATACATTATGATCAAAGCAAGAATAAAGATATACATTCACTTTTTTGTGCAAGGATGGGCTCAAAATGAGCACTTTTTCTATATAAATGCCAAGAAAAATGCAGATTTTTCATAAGTAAAGGGCTTACCCAAGTTCAATTTTGCAATTTTTCTTGTATTATATGGAGAAATGTCTCTGTGAGTCCAAGAAATTGACATGGATGCATCCTCAAAAACCCTATGTCGGTAGCCCAAGAAAGCTTCCAGAAAGCTCAATGGTAAAAAATGAAATGCCTTTACAACTTTTGCATTGTTTTTGTTGCTAGGGTTTTTACCCTAAAAAATGCCGACAAACAAAAGGTATTTTTTACCTTTGTTTTAAAAATATGTTTGAAAATGAACTAATACCCTCACCTTATACACATATTCCTAGCATTAGGGTGTATTCCCTAACTCATGTTTAATTTGCAAAGTATGAATTTTCAAACCTTAGACAAATGTCTCCTTCATTCTTGCAAATTGGAAAACTGAAATGTAAAAATGTCTCCTTCATTCTTACAAATTTGAAAATTGGAATGTAAAAATATTATTAAAGTGATGTTATTTTAAATCACTTTATTAATGTTTTGTATATGCAAGGTAAAATGCACTAAAGAGATATAATTAAGTCTTTATACCTTTGCAGACATACCAAAAGTGTTGGAAATGGTGCCTCAAACTTACTGGTTGAATATCCCTTCTTGGGTTTCTTCTTCCTTTCTTCATTGGCCTAACAATGCTCCATCATTGTGACTCTATCTTGAGTCTCCTTGATGGCTCGATAGTTTATGGTGTTGATCTTCATTGGCGTGACACCTTACTATCAACGAGACCCTAGTGTCAATCTAAGTGATGGACCAATGGCTATGTTGGGATCCAAGCTTACAGTGTAAAGGGAAGTGTCATTGACGGGACTATGTTCCATTAGTAGGACTCTGACTTGAGTTCCCCTGATGGCTAATATACCATGGTAAATACTTGAAGAACTTTCTTACATTAGTTGGAAATGTTTGGAATCTCTTTGATACAACAATGAGAATAACAAATGAGTAACGGTATTGTGGGACTTCGACTACTACTTAGTTGGAAAGTGATAATTGGTGGAATTAGGCTGGTGTAACCCCTTCGATTGTGGCGATAATGGTAGAGTCATGGTATTTTGTCTCCACCAAATACTCCAATATTTGATTTGTTGGGAATTTCCACTCGTCGGTGATTCGAACAAATGTGAAATGAATGTTGTTTTAGCGACAACTTGATGTTATGTGTTGTGTGGTTGGCGGTTTATGGGATGGCCTGGATATAGAGCGAGATTGATTCTCTCCGTGAAAGTTGTAATGAAGCATACACATTGTAACTAGAGACATGTTGTAGAAGTTCAAGAATACAGGATTTTGAATGGAAATCATTATGCTGCGAAATTGACATCACGAGGAAGCACAAACACCATGCTTCGTGGGCTTTGTGCAATACAAAGAGATGCTTTTTTGCTTGGTGTGGTGAGTTTTTCTCTTGAAAGGGTTTTCCCACATTAAATACTAGTGTCTATTCTATGTTGTGTGAAATTGTCTATCTGTTTCCTGGTAAAGTGCATCTTTAATGAACTACAATTAGAAATTTGAACCTTAAATCTACATTCTCTTCTTAGAATTTTCATTAGGAAAGTGATTCCGCACCTTTTCTTTCCTTACAAAAGGTATGAGTCAAAGCAGTTGGAGACATAATTGAATAATGATGACTTGTGCGAAGCATGTGGGGAATTTGGAGGTGATTGACAAACATTTGGAAAGTATGTGGGTTGTTTTTTACTAGGTTTTTGGATGGAAGAAAGGCATCTTGGAGGCAGTTTCTCATGCTTTTGTTGTAAGTAAGGTCATGGCTTGACTTTTTTTCACCTTGGAGACCTTTTGAAGAGGTTTTGAGTGCTTTATTTTTGGCTTTTCTATTGCATATGACCAAGGAGCTTCTAGAAGTATGTGTGTGGGGCATTTTTCAAAAAAACATAAGTAACTTCAAACAAGAGTTTTGAAGTTAGTTCTTTCTTCTTTTCAACATGTATGGTGGCTTATTCTAGAGCTCTTACAAGAAAAAGACAATATTGTAACTCAGTCTCAAGCATGTATAGAGTTGGTAACACCTTTATTATCAATGAAGTTCAACAGTTTTACCTTCTTAGAAGTTGTTTCATAGTGTGCAATGTTTGATTGATGAATGTTCTTGTGAATTTTGATATTTCCTTAAATGTTTGTCTCATTTTAGCACCTTTAAGCAGAGGAAACATATGTTTTGCAGGTTGTAAGTTGTGCATTGGTTCAATAGTTATTTTAATTGTGGAAACCAATTCCCTTCAAAAGTGACAAGTGAACCAAGCCTCCTTACAAAACACTTAAACATTGATATGTTAAAATATCTGAGTTGTGTTAAGTTAAACTGACCTATTGAGAAAGTTGTGTGTTAAAACAGTAGTATAGGTCTGATACATCAAGTTTGGTGTATCACCATAGGGTTAGTTTCATTTTCCTGTTTCCTTCTTACTCTTTCCCTAGAAAAGCTTTAGTTTAGCAATAGTTTAGGTGACACCATTTAGGAGTGAACCTTATCTGGAGGTCACTCCAAGTTTAGGTGACCCACAACTAAGTGTTCCCATGTGGTGCTTGAACCTAGGCAAACTTCCATTTGGTGCACAATTTTGGCTTGTACCTGATCTTGGCCAAATCAACATGTTAGCAAGTGTGATTTTAACCTTAGAAGGTCTGGAGTAGGTGTACTTAATTAATCATTAGAGTAAATGGCATCCTAGCTTAGTCATGTTTTAAAATTTTTGGCTTTAATTAGTTTTGGACAGTCTAGGTTGGAACACAATGTATTAAGTGGGTCATAACCACATCTAATTTGTTGGAAGATTCCAAGGAATGGTTAAGGGAGATGTTGGAAGCTTGAGATCAAGGTGTGGAGATCCTATGTTTTAGGACCATGACACAATCATGGCATAATGGCAGTTGCAAAAGGCGGATGTGAAGTTGCATGGCAGAATTTATGTAAATTACATGCAAATCAGTAATGGGAATCCCTTGAAATTAGGGAATGCTAGAGTAACTGCCCTTGGAAAGATGTTATTGGCATCCAAAATGGTGGGAGGACTTGTAGAATAGAGTTAGAAATTTTGTAATTAGTTTTTGTGGAGAAATAAAGAAGATAGTGTGCAGTTTTATGTGTGTTACCCACATGCTTGGAGAAACAGTGACTAAAAATGAATTTTTATACCGTTCTCTCGCTGTTATTAGGTTCTTTGAATAGTGTGCAGTAAATTTCATTCGGTAGATAAGAGAAGAGATTAGATTTAGTGTTTGTATTCATAGTTTAGAGTTGTAGAGTTTATTTCTAAAATCTCAGTGTGTTTTGCAGCAGAGTTGTTATAGGCATTTATTGATCAGACTTAGCACTGTATCCATGTTATTGTAATAGATTAGAATCAATTTTCATTGTGTTAACACTGTGAGCAGAGTGGGAACATTCATTTAAACCCCTATATCAGAAATCAGAAGTTAGCAGGGTTTTCATTGTTTTCACTGAACAGTTTGTTTTAAAAATGGCTCTCCCATAAGCACTGTCCACGGGGTTTCCCTGAGAATAGGTGAATATGGGAGAGGAGCCAACCTACTGTACATATTTAGGAATAGGAATGACAAGGAGCCAAGCTATGTTTTATAAGACCAAACCCTAGGCGAGTAGTAGTTTCCTGGTTAGGTGTTTGGTAGAGAAAAGACAAGAGTATAGGCAGGGGAATAGAGGACAGTACGAAATTCATATAGTTCCAGGTGAGGTGAGGTGAAATTTACATACTCCATAAGTTTGAGGCTTCTCTCAATGCATTGGAGTTAATTGTGATTCACAAACTAGAGAAACCCTAGAAGTTAGGGAATTAGCCCTCCAATCCAAGAACTTTGGAGACAGTTGTACGGTAAAGACAAGGATTTGAAAACTCATGCAAGATTTAAAACCCTGAAAAGGGTGTCTGAAAGTGCATTGAAGTTGGCAGGTTGTTCAGCAATTCTGAGAGAAAAAGTCAGAATACTGACTGGTAAGGGCTACAAGGAATAGCCCACCCCAAAGACAATCTTTTGAGATCAGTAAGAGTTGTCATTGAAGAACCTTTAAGATGGCTTCAAGTGGTTATGAAATGCACCAAAACAGTGTTCCCAACTCCCCTGCACGTAGCTCAAGAATGGTGTTGAAGTTAGCATCTAGACTCTTCTAGGTGTTGAGAGGAGATTAGCAATTTCAAGTGGTGTAGAATCATCAAAGGTAAAGCACAAAGTTGAAAGCTCTTAGAGCATAGTTGGAGCAGGACTAGAGCAATATTTTAAGCTCAATAGGAATGCTTAGTAGTAGGTTCCAGGCAGGAGACAGTGGAAAGTCTCCACGGGAAGGCCTGGCCAACATGAGAACAGCACATACCATGTTACTTCAGGTGCTAGGATTCTCCAACTTAGCAAAATTTCAAATTGAGAGGCAATGGTGGCTGTCTGAGGGCGGTATGTAAAGGCTATTCATAGGTAGGAGTTGATTTGAGGCGTGAATGAATCTGAATTTTTCTTTGCCTCTTCATCCCATAAGGACTTCAAATTATATATTAGATGGAAGTAAAATCAACTTTTTGAGGTGGATATTTGGAAGGGTCACGCGAGAACAACTTTCTTGATAGATTTTTGGTTATCCAGAAAATATATAAGCATGGTGAAAGTACAGAAACTCAAAAAGGAATTGTATGGTCTCAAACAAGCTCCTAGGGCTTGGTATGCAAGATTGGAAAAGTACTTGCTTCAGCAAGGTTTCAAGAAAGGTACTGTAAGTATTAATCTCTACTTCAAGATAGAGGATGAAAGAATTTTGATAGTTGTTGTATATGTTGATGATATAATATTTGGTGGAAATTATGAAATATGCAAGAAGTTTGTTGTAAAAATGCAAAAAGAGTTTGAAATGTCTATGATAGGTGAGTTATCCTTATTTCTTGGTCTTCAAATTACTTAGCTAGATGGTGGTATCTTTATTTCTTAAGCAAAGCATGTCAAGAAGATGTTGAAGAAGTTTGGTATGGAAGATTGCAAACCAGTGAGTACTCCTATGGTAACTGGTTGTCATTTGAGAAAAGATGACGAGTCTCCCTTGGCTAATCAAATTCTATATATCTATGATTGGATGTTTGGTGTACTTAATTGCTTCAAGACCTCATATTATGCATGCGATATGTTTGGTTGCAATATTTCAAGCTAATCCTAAAAAAAATAATGTGAAGGTAATCAAGATAATCTCTAGATATTTGAAGAGCATTCTGTATTATGGATTATGGTATCCAAAAGGTAATGACTTTGATCTATGTGCATACACTAATGTTGGTTGGAATAGTTGTTTTGATGGTAGAAGTACCAATGGTGGTGCTTTATTTTTTGGAAATAGGTTAGTTTCATGGCATAGTAAGAAGCAAGATTCGGTATCTCTATTAACAATAAAAGTATAGTATGTTGATGCAGCATCCTGTTGTACTCAAGTATTATGGATGAAGCAAACATTGAAGGACATCAAGATAAAGTATCATAAGCCCATTCCTATTCTATGTGATAATACAAGAGCTATCAATATTTCAAAGATTCCAGTTATGCATTCTAAAATGAAGCACACATCAATTAGGTATCACTTTTTGAGAGAAAAAGGTTGCAAATAAAGAAGTGAAGTTGGAGTATGTATCTACAAAGGATTAGGTTGCATAAATTTCCACAAAGGCTCTTAAGAAGGATAAAATTGAATATCTGAAATAGAAGTTAGGGGTAATTGCCCCTCCCTCTTGCTATATGCATAGTTGGTGCATCTGTCCAAGGGGAGTAATTCAAGTCATATCTTTATTCCTAGACTAATGGAGGATACCTCTCAAGGGGAGCAGGTAGTGGTTATTGCTGATAGGAGGAGTAATCATGCTCTTATAGGTTTCATATATCATATCATAAGTAACTCTACATCTTACAATGCCATAATAACACTAGATGCTCTTAAAACTTCTTACACATATTATAAAATAACTAACACATGGCATAAGATACCAACACAAAGTGGGACATTCATTTCTTAAATGAGGTCAAAATAATCAATAAATACAATTAAATAGATAATCCAAACTTTTTAGGACTTGTAACATGTATGACCCACCTAATCCCCAAATTAGAGATAAGTGGATCCATCAATCCTACTAAATGAAATATATTTATGCAAATACAAAGTATACTAAGCCTAATTATTTCAATAAGATTGGCATAACTAATGTTATATGTGAGCTCCTTGTTGATACTACCACATGCATAGAGAAAATGTGATTTTCTTTAAAGGAAAATATCATTAATTTCAAGTCTTGATTATGCTAGGATTAAGGTGTCATTCACCTTAAAAATCTATGTATAATTTATGTTTCACCAACACTCTTGGAAAGTTTCCTTGGATTCTTAGGGTGTAATTGAAAATTAAATTATGATTTAAATTCCCTAGGAATCTTGGAATTAGTTGGAATATGCATTCATGGACAAGGTGGAGCACAATGGTAGAAGATGCAATCAAATTTGGACTCACCACACTTTCCCAATTCTAGGTGCTAGGATTGAGGAATGGAGAATCATGTATGATGGTTGGGACCCACATGAGTTGTCCACTCCATTTTGGAGCACTATACTTGGGGATATGGGGCATTGGGGCTTATGATACCAAATATACCTTTGCATTTACACTTAATGTTATAGGGTCCAATGAATTGTGCCCATATGATGTCTATGCGAATTTTTTGATGCATTTTATATTCTCAAAAGATGATCTCCAAGAGGGTATGGAGTTGTTGCATGATATCATGGTTTTAGACTCCACATTTTTGGTCAAACCATTTATGGTTTTATACATTCCTATAGATTAAGGGCATGAGATAGTGGTCTTGGATGAGGTTGTATTAAAGAGTGCTACTAAAATTTTGTTAGGATGAAGAGAGTGTTAATGTGTTGGATATACCTCATTCTTCAAGATTAAGACATACTAGTCCCTCTTTCTTAAGTGGATTTTTTTCCAAAAAGGTTTCTCCATGTAATTTTTTTTTTGATATGGTTTGTTGATTTATTTAATTGTTGATTTTATGCAATCACATAATAATCTTATGGTCATCCTAATCTAATAAAAAGTAATCCATATTTGCATCCACTTGTAGAAGATTTTATTGTAGTAGTTTCACCTTGTTTCTCAACAAATTAGATAAAAAATTCTGAAATATAAGAGATGAGAAGAGTGACCTCGAAATGCTAATTTTATGGAAAGTAAAGATTAGGGTGAGCTACCCTCCATATTTGTTGACCCTTTGATCTAGTGTGGATAGATAAACTCTATATACAATTACCATAGATCTAGAGAAAGTTATGTTAATAAAAACAAAAGTAAATTTATTTATTGAGGAGACTAAAAATATGTTTGATGTCATTTGGAAAAAATAATATTAGTAAGGTAGATACAATCTTAAATGTTGGTCTTCTAGATGATATATAATGGGATCACTAAATTGAATTATATTCATAAAATTTATATTATTTATTTAGTAAAAAAATTTCAAGGAATATAAATTAATGATATATCATGCCAAAAAGAAAACCAAATACAATTGAGGGGACACCAAGGAACTACAAGCATTTAGAGGTCTTAAATTATAATTTTAGTCATTGTAAAAATGAGCGATTTGACATAGCATGGGGAAATACAATAGGACGTGTGTACCATGCATTCAAAGATTTAAAGGAATAAGGATCTTTCAATTTTTTTATTAAGTAATAAGGTCAAGCTAAGTCCAAATCTAAGATATTATTTAAAGTATCTATGCACTTTCAAAAAAAAACCTTGCCTAAAGTTTTAGAGTGAAATGGATTCCAATTCTCCAACTAAGTCTAGCTTTAAGGAGTTATATCTTGTGGTCATAAAAAGAGTTATCAAATAAATCAAAGAAACATTGAGTAAGCTAAAGGTGGATATATTGATCCTTAGGAAAATATTTGAGAAGATAGACTAGGACATCCATGAAAAATCCTACTGTAGCATAAAAAAATTTCACCCTTGACAATTTCACACAAGGTTTAGCTCCCCCTATATGCTTGGATCTAATTATGCATTTAATTACTTGTTTTATAAATATCTTCAGAAAATCAAACAAGGGAATTGAAAATAAGAATTTAATCTTTTCCCCCAACAATTAAGGCCTCAAAAAGGATGGGTCTGGTCTAGCGTGCCCCACACCCTTGACCAACCCATTATGGCTCCATTTTGGATATGTTGGTGTCGGTATTTTATTATTTGAATTTCTAGTTTCATTTGTTAGTTATCGACATTTAATTTTTGGGAAATTAGAAGAATTGCATATAACTACACAATATTTTCATCATTTCAATCTTGACACCTTTCATTAAGCAAAATTGAACATACTAAAAGCAATAAAGAGCTATCAAGAGCAAAATTATCAACATTATTGCAACATTTATTTTAGTCAAGCATCATGTCAATCATTCATCATGGTTTTATGTAAGTTTGTTCATGTTTTATGATCATTTATTTTGTGAGTATTAACATTTGTAGGACTTCAATCAAGTAATCAAATTCTTCATGAAGGTGATGAGTAAATGACTTTATTCCATCAAGGAATATAGATTTGGGTGGTGAGTTACAACATTAGTCAATTCATTACTTTTTAATCATTTAGCCTCTTCCCGATCAAGGGTAAACTCTCTTTTTACATCATCATAGCCATTGTGGAGGTATAAATACCAAAATTGGGTTTGAATTAGGCAAGACCCTATATGACACAACCCTTCCACCTCTTTCATATGTACAATTTTTCAGATATGAAGCAAATTGGAGGAAGATTGAAAAATAATTTCTCATTCATTCAAGCCCTGCAAGTTATAAAACCACATAAACTAGATTTTCTCAGTAATAGATGAAGTTTTAGTACTGAATTTGAGAGAATAAAACCTACAAACCAAAGAATTTACACTTTTGATTTCATATCTTGAAAAGTAGGAGTCCAGTCTAGGGTGCACCATGCCCTTGACCAAATGATTCAACATCAAATTTACATGTCAGGTTCCTTTGTGTATGCCCTCTATGTTTCTAAAGTCTATTTTTGTCTTTCTATTTTACATTTCTTAGAAATCATCTTAGTTTGTTACATTTTTCATAGTTTTCCTAAAACCATCATTGCATCCTAAAATCAGTCAATTAATAATCAATCCCCTAACACTGGATTTAAACCTTGATCCACCATTTTAGCTCTTCCATTAAGGTTTGTAACCAAGTGGGTGTTGAGATCATTTTTAATCCACTACTAATTGGGAGAAGAATGATTTAGATCTTAGATCCCTTTTCCCAATCAAACACCTACCATTAAAAATTATAAAGGACTTATGAAATCAATGGAGTGGTTCACTAAGTATGGTTTTAACATCCCTTCAATGTTACATCATCTAGCACCACATAGAAAAGAATGAGAGTTTGTTGCAAGAAAATTGTTGTGTTTTAAAGACCAAACCTTGAGAAGGTGAGTGGGAGTTCTATTGTGACTTTTAGACTATTATGAAAACCTTTTTGTAGCAAGAAGATAACTACTTTTAGATGTAATATAAGAAATAATTTCAATCGCTTGAATAAGATGAGTATTGTTCTCTTGTTATAAATACACATTATCTTACTAGTTTATTACATATTTTTATCTTATGAAGAATCCTTATGTAGTTCAATCTTGAACAAAATGATAGGAAGCCTATCATTTTATATTTTCTTTATAGTTTTTAAAGTTTTCAAAGAAATATTTGTAAATTATTTTGTTGAATCAAATATAAGATAAATATTTTTTACATATAGTTTTGTATTTATTGGAGTCGTTGTAGGATATCAAATATCTCTTAGAGAATATTTGATACTCTAGTGTTGTGATTCATTGGTAATCTATAATCATAGATGCAATAGCCTCTAATCCAACATATGTAATATTTAGAATTAGGAAAGGATATGTCTAAGGATTTATACAACAAATTGATTTATCTTATTTAGAGAATAAAAAATTAATTTTGCACATTTAAGCTAGTTGGGCATTAAGGTTTATAGCTTGTTTGTATTGAATTTTGACATTTTGACTTTATCTCCTAAGGAAGAATGTGTTGGTTTTGAGTAGTAATTGATCAATTTTTAAAGTCAAATTAATATCCTTTTATTACTATAAATTATGTCTTCTAAATCTACATGTTATTCTTACGAGTATAAAGAATCACTATAAGAGTTTTCAACTATAATTATTTGCTTATACACCTATAGTTTGAAATTTTTTAATTTTTTAAAATAATTAGAAATAAAGCTATAGATGTTATCATGAAAGTGTATTAATGAAAAATGGCAGGGCCATTTCATGTCCTTAAGGTTTGATTTTTATTTGTTTTATTATTATCAATTTTTATTCTAAAATATTTGAAGGAAAATCCCTCCCAAACCTTATAGAACTTAAAATGTAGAGGATTTATACCCATTCTTGTTAATTGGAACAACTCACCTATGTTTCATAAGTGTATCCTTTAAAAACACGAGGAACTGATTGTAACACTAACAAAGGTGCACTAGTCAAATACATAGGAAGGAAAACCTCAACATCAATGATTTGTAGTACCTCTAATCCATATGGCTTGTTGATGAACATGTTATGAATCATATAAACTAATCATGTATGAGTTTTGATAGAATCCAAACTAGAAATTTATGTAAAATATTGTTATGAAAAAAACATTTTCATGCTTAATAATAGGAGGAACAATGGTACTTATAAGAACATAAGTAGGTACACTATTTTTAGTGGATTGATCCACTTGAGGTGAAAGATTCATTGACATGCAAATAAAAACCAAAACCCTAAAGGATGAAAGGATGGATAGAAATGAGTTAAGGGCTTAGAGAAAAAAATAGAAAAAATATTCAATAATCAAAATCTAAAATAAGTTTGAAATAAAACCTAAAGGTCAAAGTATGGGTGGGTCGAATATGAAATAAGATCAAGCCATGGGAAGAAAAACCCTTGAATTAGAGAAATTAATGAACACACAAAAACACAATCAAACCCCAATGTAAATTTGGTATGGAAGATCAACAATAAGAAAAAATAATTTGAAACTTGGTATTGAAAAATGAAGAAAACCCAAAGAGGAAACTCTAACTCATGTTCGAAAATGTCAAGATGACTAACAAAATGTAAAGTAAATAAATGTTTAAAATGCTTAACAAAAATTTATATAGGCTAATTAAATAAATGTTATCAATTAGCAAACTTTTAACCTAGATAATAGAGGGAATTGACACTTGAAACTTAAATAAATGTGAAATTAAATAAGAGGATTGAGGGGCTTAGATATATGATAAATAATGAAAGATGAAGTTAATATTGTTCAACTATCATGAAATTATTTATCTTAGTTTGATGATTTTTTATAGTTTGAATAGCTAGAGAAAACTGGTGGATCAATTTTCAGCCCTTTGTGGTTTATCCTGACTATCATGAATTAATATACCACTGGATATTGCATTGAGATGTGTGAGAAGGATTTTACAAAATTCATGCCTAAAGAGTTGTTCACCTCCACCTTTTGGATATCTAAATTTGTTAAGGTGGTGTCTAGAGACCTCATTTAGGATCTTGTTGACACAATAGGTGAATGATTTCTCCTAGGTCAAACCCCTTACTAGACCAAATTAATAGCTATGAGAATTATCAAAGACACCATTTACAAATCATATAGTTGGCCTATATGATCATATGATGCAAATTTCATTGCTTTATTTTCCTTTCAAATTGAAGTGTTCTCTAACAATCCCCCATATCTTTTTTATATTCTCTTGTATGAAAATAAGTGCAGATTAAATATCTTTAAATACCATGACATAACAACATGTTCCAAAAAAGGTTTGGATTCAAATTTGATGCCTTCAAATTTAAGGATCATTCTTGCACTCCTCAAAACCAACTTGGATCAACTCCAAGCCACATGGAAATGATCTCCAAGGATATGGTGGTGATCTTTACAGTAGGGAAATGATGAATGGAAATAAGTGCTAATGGGGATGAATAGGTGATTAATATATGAAATATGAACAATGAGAGTGAAATAAAGATGGATAGAGATCATATCGTGAGTCAAACTTAACACAAGAAAATATCACTTATTTATATGTTATTACGTCAAGACGTTACCATCAAGATAGACACAAACCAAATAAAAAATAACATAGATATACTAATTTCATCATTATATACATACAACCCACCCTAATGATGTAATACATACCTAAACCCTTTCAAACTAAAGTTACAAAATCTATATAAAGAGTCTTGCTTGCATCATAGTGACTTAATAAATCTAACTAAACAAGACTTCCTAATTAATATTACATAGCTTACGTGAACAATAAAACTATTTTTAATTATTTTCTAGAAGTCTTTTCCTCACCGAAATCATTAAAAACTTTCATGTGCACAAGCTTCTAGAAAAAAATTCACTAAATTATAAGATCCTCACCCTCTTACCAGATTGTGTCAATTTCAACTATGGGTCGCTCACCTTTTTATCGAACGAAGTTTCGATATATACGGCATCCATCAATAATTACAATGTGCGACTTTTTTTTGAGGCAGAAAAAACAATTTAATGAAGAGAAAAAGATTGGATTCCTTCCTATCCAGTAGGCCTAGTTGGATGTTTCAGTAAACCATATGTAACATGTGCAAGTTGACCTTTTCGGCTTTCCTCGCCGACCTAGCCTGAACTTACAAAGAAAACGAGTTATTTTGGATTCATCGGATGCTACTCATCTCCTCTGCAAATTCTAATTCTTCTTATCCGGGGCCTTTTCGCATGGCCGCGACTTTCAGTATTGTCTTCTTGGTAATTACATTTTTGGGTTCTTGTTATGCAGAAGATGAGCAAGTTAGAATACTGTTAGACATGAAGAGGAGGGTCCAAGATCCAACAAATGCTTTGTACAACTGGAACACTTCTGCTACTTCTCCTTGCCAATGGAATGGAATCACCTGCAACAACGCAAGTTTGGTTACTGCTATCAGTCTGGAGAATACAGGGCTAAAAGGTCCTATTTCTTCTTTCCTCTGTGGGCTTAGTGCCTTGAAAGCTATTCAGCTGGGTGAAAATTCTCTGTATGGAAGCATTGCAGATGTGTTTTGGAAGAATTGCAGTCAGCTGGAAATATTGAATCTCACAACCAATTCATTGACGGGGTCTCTGCCAGATTTCTCTGTACTGAGCTCGCTGCAGGTTCTGGACTTGTCAAAGAACAATTTTTCTGGTAAATTTCCTCTTTCTGTTACAAAGTTGTCTAATTTACATTCTTTAGATTTGAATGACAATCCTCTGGATCCCAACATCATACCCGAAGAGATATACAGTTTGAAAGGCCTGAATATTCTGTGTTTGTCCAACATTAGCTTGTTTGGAACCATTTCACCATCCATTGGTAACCTTACACAGCTGGGAAAACTAGAACTTTCTTACAACAATCTAAATGGAACTATACCAAAAGAAATTACAAGGCTTAACAAGCTTTATCAGTTGGAACTGTACAATAATTTGCTTGAAGGAGAGTTCCCTTCAGGGTTTGGGAATCTCACTTCTCTGAAGAATTTTGATGCCTCATTAAATTTTCTCAATGGTAGTCTCTCTGAGCTTGCAAGCTTGAAAAACTTGGTCTCTCTTCATCTCTATAATAACCGGCTTTCTGGATCAATACCCGATGAGATTGGGGAGTTCCAGTATCTCAAGGAGTTGTCTCTGTACACTAACAGTCTTACTGGGCAGGTTCCCCAGAAGCTGGGGAGCTTGTCAGATTTCAGTGCCATGGATATATCAGAGAATCTTCTTACTGGTCCTCTGCCTCCAGATGCGTGTAAAAAAGGAAAATTGACATTCTTCCTCGCTCTCCAAAACTTTTTCACAGGAGGAATTCCTGAATCATATGGGAATTGTTCCACTCTGGTCCGCTTTCGGGTCAACAATAACAATCTCAGTGGTACGGTGCCCACGGGTGTCTGGGGATTGCCTCATGTTTACATAATTGATCTAAGTGACAATAACTTTGAGGGTGAAATAAGCAGAGAAATAAAAAATGCAAAGAATCTTTCTGTTTTCACCATCCAAAACAATAATTTTTCAGGAAGCATACCTTCAGAAATTGGACAGTTATTGGTCTTGAGCAAAATGGATGCAAGCAATAATCAGTTGTCTGGAGAGCTACCTAATGAAATCGGAAGTTTGACAATGCTCAGTAACCTGCTTTTGCAGAAAAACATACTTTCTGGTCCAATACCAGATACATTAGGGCTCTGCACGGATCTCTCTGAAATCAACCTTGCAGGAAATAGACTTAATGGTTCCATTCCTAAATCTTTTGGATCCATACAAGTTCTCAACTCTCTGAATCTCTCCAATAATCAACTCAGTGGCCAGATTCCAAATACCCTTTCTACATTGCAGCTAAGCTTACTGGATTTTTCCAACAATCAGTTGACAGGGCCAGTGCCATCGCAGCTGATTAGTCTTGCAAGCAAGAATAGCTTTTCTGGAAATAAGGGGCTTTGTGCAAATGTAGCCAATTCAGTTTATTTAAGCCCATGTGCTGCTGCTCCTTCTTCTAGAACAGGATCCCATGCCAGAATCCTAATTGCAAGCTTCGTCTCTGTAGCTGCAGTGATCATTTTTGTTATAGGTTGGGTATTATACAAAAAAATGTACAGAGAACCTGAATATCTATCTTGGGATCTCAAGTCCTTTCACAGGGTTACATTCACCGAGGATGACATTCTTCATTGCCTAAAGGAAGAGAACATAATAGGTAGTGGCGGGTCTGGAAAGGTCTACAAAGGAGAATTAAGCAATGGGGAAAAATTTGCAGTGAAGCAGCTATGGGATACCAACACTGCAAAACTCAATCATTCAAGAGAGGAAACGTTGAGAAACCGCCAATTTGAGATGGAGGTGGAAACATTGGGATGTATCAGGCACAGAAATATAGTGAAGCTGTATTGCTGCTTGTCCAACAAACACTCAAATCTCATTGTATATGAATACATGAAAAATGGCAGTTTGTGGAACAGATTGCATGAGGAGAATATGGGTTCAACTTTAGATTGGCAGACACGCTATAAAATATCTCTGGGAACAGCTTATGGGCTGGCCTACCTGCATCATGACTGTGTGCCTGCTATTGTTCACAGAGACGTGAAATCGAGTAACATATTGTTGGATGAAGACATGGAGCCATGTTTAGCTGATTTTGGTGTTGCCAAATGCCTTCAAGTCAGTGGAAAGGGGAATTCTACAGCTGTCATAGCAGGCACCCATGGCTACATTGCTCCAGGTAAGCAATCAATATCACCAAGGAAATTTAATTGTTTTTTTATTCTTTGGGCACTAGAATGAAGTTTGTGTGTAATATTTGCAGAATATGCATACACATATAGAGTGAGCGAGAAGAGCGACGTGTACAGCTTTGGGGTTGTGCTGATGGAGCTTGTGACTGGAAAACGGCCCATGGAGGTTGAATTCGGAGAGAACAAGGGAATTGTTCACTGGATCTCTCAGAAAATTTCCTCCAGAGAGGGTGCATTTGGGGTGTTGGATGAGAGGGTTTCCAAATTTTCCGAGGAGGGAATGATGAAGGTGCTTAAAATTTCAGTGCTGTGCACCAGCAGTCTTCCTGCACTGAGGCCTTGTATGAGAGAGGTGGTACAAATGCTGTTGGAAGCAGATCGCTTCGGCGAATCATCCCAACCTCTTGTTAAAACATCACTCCCCTGTAAGATGTAATATAATTTTACATGCCAAACAAATTGGATCGTTTTCCAGAAGGGCCACAGGCCTCGGAGTCAAATTACACACAATCAGGGCCCGGGATTTCGCTAATGGGTTAAGCATGACAAATCCATTTCCATGCGGTAAGACTGCTACAGCCTGCGTGTATAAACTTGTTTGAAACAACCATTCATTTGGGTGGGCTGTATGATGTGGTGACCAGGCGGCGCTTCAAAATTGACTTACTTGTACACTTCTGCGAACACCTCCGATGAAATCTGGAAAGTGGTAGCCAGGTATAAATGGCAAAAAGTTTCAGCTTTCAAAGCAGGATTTTGTTGCAAGTACTTGCCCTCTCTAATTATCCCACTCTCCATGAGTATACAAGAAGAGGCACAGAACTCTCGCTCCCTTAAATGGCTAATTTATACAGGAATAGGGATTAGATTGCATTTTAGAAGAAACTATCCAATTTTCCCTCCCTCTAACTGTGATAATTTCAACGAAAGCCATCTTCATTTAAAAGTTTCGAAGTCAGTAGATATATGAAAAACTAATTTCACAAAAGCATCTTTATGTATTTGACACAATGTTGCTCGATATTTTAAGAAATGAAATATATTATAGGTGTCTTCTTTATTCTAATTTATAGTAGGTTTTTTATTTGTCTCATGTTGCGTGATATTTTAAGAAATCAAATATATTAAAGGTGTCTTCTTTATTCTAATTTGTAGTAGGTTTTTTATTTGTCTCATGTTGCGTGATATTCTAAGAAATCAAATATATTAAAGGTGTCTTTTTTATTCTAATTTATAGTAGGTTTTTTATTTGTCTCGTGTTGTGTAATATTCTAAGAAATCAAATATATTAAAGGTGTTGTTTATTCTAATTTATAGTAGGTTTTTTATTTGTCTAATACTCAATGATTTCAACTAAACTTACTCATGAGAAAATACTATTTCCTCGAGAATTGAGAATGAACTTGTAATCAAAATGTTCTACAATGTGATAGCAAGCACCTCAAACTTATTATTGAAGTCATTCTTATTAAAAAAACATAATTTTACCTTCAATTTTAGTTGAAAGTGAACCTATGTTCTAGAGTATCACTTTTAAAGATGTTTCAAATAAACAATATATAATTTATTGAAATTATATTGAGTTATCTATAATATTCTTTGTTCATTACACATATGACACTTATGAGCTTATTCATAATCTCTTTTTAGCTAAGTGTGCTCCTTTAACTTACTACTAAAGTTAATTGTAACCTTAAAGAATATATTTACCTTTGAATTTTAGTTGAAAATAAGCCTATACTTAAGATTAGATTCAAATTTCTTTGAATGTTATTTAACTATGTTGGAAATGTCATTGACATAAAAAATTGGCAAATAAAAAGGGACAACCATACTTTGTTATTTCAAAAAGATTACTGTCGTGTTCTTTTGTTTTTGTTTTAGTAGAATGAACCATGTTATACATTCACATGCCTCAAAAATATAATACTATCCATTGGCCATCTCAATCTTAGAGAAATCTATGGAGAGGGTTGTTTGAAGAAGACTACATTCTCTTCTTTCAACAAACCAACCTACTCTAGACTCTCACACCAATGACAAGGACATTAGTTTCCCTAAACCCATTTTTAACAAATAATGTGTTGAAGGTTGGCAGTCAATTTTGGATTCTTAAATCCAAAGGCTTTCCTCAAAGCTTTTGAGGCTTTTAAATAGATCTAATTGGCATCTGTAAAGCCAAAACCATCAATTTTTGTACTATTCTCTTAGTTTGTGCTCAAAAGAGAACTTTGGAATTAGGTGTACAAAGATCTATAAAATAATAATTGGGAGTTGTTTGTTTGTAAGATGTTATAGTTATGAATGCAGTGATGAGAATGCTTCTAAAATATGGAAGCATGAAAACACACACAAACTATTTCATAATATGATTCAAGTAAAATTGGTTTCATTGAGTGTAACAATTATAAGCTATGCACAAAGTTCCAATTGTTTTTTTATTAGAGGTAAAAGTGGGTTTTGAAGGGGCCCCAAAACCTAGTACAAGGAAAGGCAGGCTGCAGAAAAATAAACCATAAACCTACAAGAACACCACAACAACTTCTAAAAGATAAATATGACTACATTCATTGCATCAAACAAGCAGTTAAGGGCTAGAAACCCCAAATACAACCTGGTTTTACCAGGGACCAGAAACCCTTAGAGATACAAAGAAATTGTCTGTATCTGCCAGGTGTCAGCAAACTAGCCACTCATGGAATACACCATAGAGCCAAGAAAGATACCCAGACTAATAATGTATGACACAATTAAACCCCTAATCAGTTCATAATGTTGGGACATAGAAAGAAACTTAGAATACCACCCAGCCTGTAGCAAAACAAGAGAAGCAAAAGATCCCAAATCATCCATAGACAACTCCAACAACAACACCTCCATCAAAACACTCTAGTGACAACCAACTCCAAACACCTCTAAAGGAATGGGCTCCCCTCTATTGGAGAGGATGCTACCAACAGCAAGACCGCCACAACTAGAAATCACCAACACCCTCTGCCTCCACCTCCATGGGAGAACAATCCACCTCAATAAGAACATCTGAGGGAAGTCCACCTCTATAGGACCAGAGGGGAAAGCTAACTCAGTAGCCAAGCATGCAATTGTAGCATCCTCCAGTAAACACTGCACAGAAACAAGTTGTAGACTAGGAGAAAAAACCCATATAAACACCACAGGTCCACCTTCACAACTTTCACATAAGAACTCAACTGGGTTTCCATAGAAAATAACCCAACAACAAGCCAATCACTCACCCACTTCTGAGCCTTCACACAAGGCCAAACCAATTGAGCCAACGGAATATTAACATGAGGTAGTTCAACCCAAGAAAAGATCACAAATCCCAGCATCAACCCCTTGGGAGGCAAGACGAAAAATAACATCCTCAACAAGGAGGAACCAAAGACATTCAGCCTGAGAGTACAAGGCCACAACATAAAGTCAACCAAAGAAAACAAGGCCACAAAGAACACCACAGGCCTAAAGTCCACCAAATGTAGAGTTTCAGTCCCAAAGTGACTGAGAACACCCAACCCCCAAGAGGAACAAGGATACCCAAACAAGATGGAAATCAGGAGAAGGGCTAGTAGGAAGGAACACCGAGCAACCCCAACACGCTAGTTAGAGCCATAGATAAGCCAAAAATCCCAACAACCAACTAGTGAGAAACACCACCACACCTCAAAGAGGGGCCAAGAAGAGCTCAAAACATTCCAAGAACAAAAAACCCCAAAATAGAGCCACCAAACGGGTGTCAGGAAAAAACAAAGGACAACCAAGAGAAAGCCAGAGACAAAATAGACCAGCAATAAAGACCACCAAGCCTTCCTATTACGTCGAATAGGAACAAAGAGAGGCCCAATCTGCACCTGAAATTCCTCAAAGAAACCCATACTCACCCACACCAAGAGAGGCAACGATAAACACAACAAAAGGATCACCCACACAAGGAAATCCATGGGAGGAGCAAAAAAAAACATGGCACAACAACCACCCACACCATCAACCGCATCCACGTCGAGGAGGGAGAGCAACCTCTCAACCACCTAGAATCCTCTAACAGTCTCAACACCACAACCTTCCTCAACATCAAAAAGGAGCAGGCCCAAAACACAGACTGCTAGCAAAAGGAAGACCACCACAGGTCAGTAATTTGCCTCCCGCTAGCTTCCATCATCGTCGTCTTTAGAGTTAGATTACTCCTCTCCCACAGATGTAGAGGGATTAAAAACCCTCGCACTTGTTCTCCCGCCCACACCCACATGCCACTCCATTTTTTTTTTCATATCAACTATGACAAAGTTCCAATTGTTAGTAAAAACTTAGAGCATTTTATTCAAATGAAATTGAAAGATATAAATCCAAACTCTAAAATACTCTTCAACATCCTCTTAGCTTGTGCCAAAATGGGATTATTTAAAAAAAATTGTAGATAAATTTAAAAATAGTCAAATACATGTGCACAAATTTTGGCCAACCAATTGCGTAAAATACATATGTTCTAGTGAATGTGGTGTACGAGCACCTAATGGATTTCATCCCTCCATGAGGCCAATATGTAAATAAGAGTTTAATAATGCTTAGGGGTCATTAATAAGGTCTTTCAAGACCATCATAATGTGTTCAAGTCATTTGATGAATGTTTAGATAGGTTGTATGGTTATTGTATCCAATTTGCAAAAAATGGAAAATGTTGTCAAGTGAGGTCCAAAATAGGTTCTAGATGTTTTGTTATTAGAATAAGGATTTGGTGGATCATTTGATCATGTAACCAATTAATTTAGTGGTCTAGATGTATTGAGGGATTAAAAAATGCAAAAAAAAAGCAAAATCTTGTCAACAATGTTGTTAAGGCAAAAGTGCAAAATTGACAAATGATAAGTCAAGAAGTTAGAGGGAGGTTTGAATCAGTTATAGTTGTTTGTTTTGAGTTAGTTTTGGTTTGCAAGGCATAAATAAACCTCACATAGGTCGAGGTAAAGAGAGAGTTTGAATTGTAATAGAAAAACATCAATGGAATTTTGTTTTATCTCATAAAACATTGGTAGAATGCGATTGTTGGATACTGTACGACCATGTATGGCTAGATATTGTGGGGGCAGTCATTTGGAATGATAAAACTAAAAGTCTACTACATTTTTATTTTTATTTCATTCAATTCCATGCAATTTTGAGGGATATATGGTTTGCTTTCTGAAAATGGTCTAAAACCCTTGTTAGGGTATCCAATGTTAAAAGAAATTGCTTTATTCTTTTTGTATCCAATAGAAATGGCTAGAACCTTGTGAAAAGGCTCATCATGGTCTATACTTTCATTTCCAAAGTGTGCAAGTCGTGGAGTTAGGGTTTTCTATTGGAGTCATGATGCCCTAGGACTTTTTTTTGGGTGAAAATTTGGAAATTGACAGACTATAGTGAAGTTTTGTGTCTTTGTTTGAGAAAAGGAGTATCCAATGTGGGTATTATTGCTTGTAAAGGTTGTCAAAACATGTTGTGACACCTTCCTAAAGAATATTTGATGAATTATAAGTGTTTGAGTACACTTTACTTAATGTCCTATTCAAGTAGAGTCATGGCAGTCAAGTTTTTGGGTCAAGAATGAAGGTTTAGATGGGTACTTTGATGAAACAACATGAAATATGCATGGGAGAGGATTTTTTTAATATTCACAGACATATTTGAGCATGTTAAAAGCCTTGAAAAGGTAGATGAGAGGTTGGGTTACTTACTTCCAATAAACCCTAATTAAGGTTGGCATGAATTTGAGTTTTAGAGTTTGTCACTTGGATGGTTGCAATTGTTGATGTAGTTTGTTGTTTTTGGGTCTATTGTCATTGTTAAGTGTTCTTGAATGGATTTTTTTGGTCTTTGTGAAGGATATCTTGGAGATGGTAACTATTATGGCCTGATTTGGATCTAGTCATGATAGGACAGTCCTCACTTTATGATGTTGTTACAAAACAAAGTTGGCTAAATATTTGATATGTTTCAAAATGAATTAAAAGGTGTCTCAAAACCCTCTTATAGTGTGGAGTTTGGTTCTAGATTAGTGGTTGTGTTTGACAGATTGTAATTGCTTGGTCACTTGGAGTTTGCTTCCAATGAAGGAATGGTCAAAATATGTAAGGGCAGATAGGAGTAGGTGTTTTTTTGGGTTGAGTTTGTTATGAACATCTTGTGTAATGTCTACTAAGGTCTAGTTGAGTTGTTTTGTTGATGATTTCATAGTTTGAATTGTTTCCAAGAATGCCAAATAGCAAGAATTTTGTAGCATTGCCTTGAATGATTGGTTGAGTTGAATTGTGATCCTCCTAGCATTGCCTCAGTTGGTATTAGAGCCCAGTAAGGTCAGGGTGGAGGAAGAGTTTATGTTTGTGGTTGTGTGTTGTGTAGGTTGAGGAAGGAACCTAATTTCCTAGGTGAGGCAAAGTGAAGTGGAAGCAAGGAGAGACTTTCTTGTGAAGATGGATTCTTTGAGAAGATGTTGGTAGGCTTTAAGGATTCACAAAGAAGGAAGAAGAAACAAGAAGAGAGGAAAAGAAAAGAGGATAAGGCAAAGCAAAAGAAAAAGGATCAAGAATTTAGGCAAGCACTAGAGGAACTCAGTAAGAAGATAGAAAAATGTGAGGCTAATCTGAAGGAGTTGTATAGGCAAGCTACAAGTTGGAATTTGACAGTGAAGGAGAGAGTTGTGTGGCCCATCAAAA
This sequence comes from Sequoia sempervirens, assembly GCA_007258455.2. Lineage (NCBI taxonomy): Eukaryota > Viridiplantae > Streptophyta > Pinopsida > Cupressales > Cupressaceae > Sequoia > Sequoia sempervirens. The sequence continues at coordinate 25,764 of VDFB02275533.1, forward strand.
AGATTATTCAAAGAAGGAAAAGAAAAACAAGGAAAATAGCACATGAGGCTAAGGTAAAGTTTGTTGACCAAAGTAAGTTACAAGTTGAGATGCATGATATTCCAATTGTGTTTGAATATGGACAAACCTCTTTGTTTGTTGATGAACATATTGATGTTGAGATAAATGATATGGTTGTTGTTAATCAAGTAGTTGATGAAATTTTCACTGATGAGCAAGTAGGGAAGGTTGTTGATATTGCTAATAAAGTCGGTATTGATACTCAAGATGGTGTTGATAATAAGGTTGCTAATAAAGATGTTGCATATTTGTTTGCTAATGAGGTGTATGCAGGTTTGCAAGAATATGATGTAGGTTGTGATTTTGGTGAACATGTTATATGGTACTCTAATGATGAGAATGAAGATGTAGATGATGCTACTAAAGTATATACACAAGAAGAAGACTTTTGGAACATGAAGGTTGAGAGGTTGCTAGAGAAGAGATGGTGTAAGAAGAAGAGGAAGAAGGACCCAAAGATAATTTCCAAGATAAAGGATAAATTGCAAAAGAACTGAAAGACCAAGAAGAAGGAGCATACCAGCTTTCAAGAGGACTTGAATTTTCTTTTCTCCGGGAGAATGGTGTAGGAGCACTTGATGGATTTCATGCCTACATGAGGCCAATATGTAAATAAGAGTTTAAGAATGCTTAGGGGTCATTAATAAGGTCTTTCAAGACCATCATAATGTGTTCAAGTCATTTGATGAATGCTTAGATAGGTTGTATGGTTATTGTATCCAATTTGCAAAAAATGGAAAATGTTTTCAAGTGATGTCCAAAATAGGTTCTAAATGTTTTGTCATCAGAATAAGGATTTGGTGGATCATTTTATCATGGAACCAATCAATTTAGTGGTCTAGATGCATTGAGGGATTAAAAAATGAAAAAACAAAGCAAAATCTTGTCAACAATGTTGTCAACAATGTTGTTAAGGAAAAAGTGCAAAATTGACAAATGATAAGTCAAGAAGTTAGAGGGAGGTTTGAATCAGTTATAGTCATTTGTTTTGAGTTAGTTTTGGTTTGCAAGGCATAAATAAGCCTCACATAGGTTGAGGCAAAGAGAGAGTTTGAATTGTAATAGAAAAACATCAATGGAATTAAGTTTTATCTCAGAAAACACTGGTAGAATGTGATTGTTGGCTATTGTATGACCATGCACGACTAGACATTGTGGGTGCAGTCATTTGGAATGATAAAACTAAGAGTCTACTACATTTTTCTTTTTATTTCATTCAATTTCTTGCAGTTTTGAGAGAGATATGGTTTGTTTTCTGAAAGTGGTCTAAAACCTTTGTTAGGGTATCTAGTATTAAAAGAAATTGCTTTATTCTTTCTGTATCCAATAGAAATGGCTAAAAACTTGTGAAAAGACTCATCATGGTCTATACTTTTATTTCCAAAGTGTGCAGGTCATGGAGTTAGGGTTTTCTATTGGAGTCATGATGGCCTAGGACTGTGTTTTTGGTGAAAATTTGGAAATTGGCAAACTACAGTGAAGTTTTGTGTCTTTGTTTGAGAAAAGGAGTATCCACTATGGGTATTATTGCTTGTAAAGGTTGTTAAAACATGTTGTGACCCCTTCCTAAAGAATATTTGATGAATTATAATCATTTGAGTACACTTTACTTACTATCATGTTCAAGTAGAGTCATGGTAGTCAAGTTTTTAGGTCAAGAATGAAGGTTTAGATGGGTACTTTGATGAAACAACATGAAATATGCATGGGAGAGAAATTTTTTAGTATTTGCAGAAATATTTGAGCACGTTAAAGCCTTGAAAAGGTAGATGAGAGGTTGGGTTACTTACTTCCAATAAACCGTTATGAAGGTTGGCATAAATATGAGTTTTAGAGTTTGTCACTTGGATGATTGCACTTGTTGATGTAGTTTGTTGTTTTTGGGTCTATTGTCATTGTTAAGTGTGCTTGAATGGATCTTTTTGGTCTTTCTGAATGATATCTCAGAGATGGTAATTGGTATGGCCTGATTTGGACCTAGTCATGATAGGACAGTCCTTACTTTATCGTGTCATTACATAACAAAGTTGTCTAAATATTTGATATGTTTCAAAATGACTTAAAAGGTGTCTCAAAACCCTCTTACAATGTGGAGTTTGGGTCTAGATTAGTGGTTGTGTTTGACAAATTGTAATTGCTTGGTTTTTTGGAGTTTGGTTCCAATGAAGGAATTGTCAAAATATGTAAGGGAAAACTAGAGTAGGTGTTTGTTTGGGTTGAGTTATGAACATCTTGTGTAACTTGTACTAATGGCCAATTGAGTTGTTTTTTTGATGATTTCACAATTTGAACTATTGCCAAGAATGCCAAATAGGAAGAATTTTGTAGCATTTCCCTGAATGATTGGTTGAGTTGAATTATGATCCTCCTAGCATTGCATCAGAGCGATTTCAATATATGCATGAAATGATGTTCTTGATAAGCTTCTCAGGGGTTTACAAAGAAATTTTCAACAACTAGTTTCATTAGCTAGAATGTTAGTTCCAATGCATAAAGATTTTATTTAAAGCAAACAACTGCAATGAAAAAATGTAGAATTTCCCTTTAGATATTGTTTCATTCTAGGAAAGAGTAAGGTGACAAATGAGAGAAATGTGGAGTATTTTGAAATGGGAAACTTTGAGAGAAATGGATTTTTGAGAGAACTAAGGAGTTAAACAACTAGAAGTATAACATGTATTGTAATTGATGTAATCCATAGGTGTATGTAGCTAAGGATATAACTACAATAACTAAAATTGGGTGCAAGAAAGGCATCTAAGAGTATTCTAATGTATTCCAACCATAATCGATTAAAAGCACTCTAATTTTGATTAAGAAATAAAGTAGTTATATGTTTGTAGAGAATAAAGTGTTTGAGTTGATAATGAACTCTGCATCTCTCAAAAATCACCTACAACCAAAACACTTATATCACAAATGGGAGATTAAACCAACTGTTTTGTTATGCAACCAAGAGAGAATGATTGAATTCACACAAGCATATGATATTTAGGTTAACCTATAATTGTGTTTTCAATTGAATGGAACGAATTACAAAGTAAAATAATGAATGCTTATGAAAGCAAAAGTGTAAACCATGGATGAGGATTTGAATAGGTTGTGACAAGTGTCCTAATCCTATGCACAATGAGATAGTTTGACCTATAAATAGTCAAATCTAATCATAAAAAACACTTATAAGTTTAGCTTAAGTAATTAAAATAATAAGGGATCTAATATTTAATTAATGATTAATTAATTATCAAGTGATTATCCTAATTACTCCAACACCCCCGTTAAGATCAACTTAGGGAGAAAGTTAAAACCTCGGTGAAGAATATAATCATGGATACATGGATGGGTCCCAACTACAAGGCCTGATGAGGTACCCATGTTCAAACAAATGAAATCTCTCATAACCAGAGAAAAGGAGAAAAAATCGAGGAAAAAAAAATCCTCCAAAAGAGAGAAAATGAAATAACTACACTAGTGAAAGAAGGATAGAAGGAGGACTCAATGTGACCCCCCAAGGATTGCTTCTATCACACAAGTACAATAGATGTACCCCTAGTAGGAGAGATAAAATGAGGATATGAATCCCCCATAAAGAAAGAGCTCATGCGCCAATGATGAATGCCAAAGATGATGTATTCCACTTTCTACAAACAATATTTCTCCCCTTAGGAAGAAATAGATCCATTGGTGATTGCACAAGCCATTCCTAAAAGATGGAAGAATCTATAATCCAAATCCAAATGATGTGTGCCTTTGAAAAGTGCTCAAGTGTTCACATCTTAGAAAGAGATGATGTCAATCAATAAACATGTGAGTTTTGATGTAGAACAAGCTCCAAAGATGATGAAGATGATAGGCCAACAACAAAGATGTGGTTGTCAACAAATAGGAGATGAATATCCTCAAATTAATCCTCCAAATCTACAATATAGAACTCTAATAACAAGTATGATATGTCTGCAAGATATGAATCCCAAATAGTTGTCTCGAGAAGATGATGAATGCCCTACTGCACTGAACCAATAGGGGCCAAGGTTGTGTTGATGCCAAGATGATTAGGAACAAAAAAATATGAAGATTGGGTATTGATATGGAGAGTGGGAACATGAAGATAAGTATCTAAAGCATCAAAACATGCAAGACATGTGATATACTCAAGCTCCTCTAAAGTATTATCATAAAAGGGTATACAATCTTCACCTGCAAGATGAATGAGACTTATAAGACTGCATCTAGATTAAGATTTAATTATCTTGTATGAATAATGTTGTGGTGTTTCTGTTGGGAATAGGATGCCATTTAATTACAATCCTAAACATTATTTCATGTATTTGCTAAGTCCTTGGAAAGTGTTTCTCAACACTACGATTAGAAAGAGAATAAATTTGAATGAAATGAACATGTAAATTGACATTTGTAATTAATTCTAAATGATAGGAACATGTGGGGACACTTAAGAAGAGCACCTACAAAATAGGAGCACATGGGGGGCCCACATGGAAGGTGGAACCCACCTTGAGTTTAGTTAACTATTTGGAGAAAGATAACACAAGTTTTCAGTAATGCATGTAAAGATCCTAGGAGTTAGGGATTGATGTTTACATGCATGGAGTTTAGTTTAGTTTAGTTTAGTTCAGTTATCTTTAGTTGCATGTAGTTAGTTTCAATTGAATGCTAGTTGACTTGATTGACTTGGAATACATGACTAATTACTTGAGTTAATTACAGGTGATACATTTAATTAAGTGGGGATGATAAATCATGCATCCTGTTTGCATGAATTGATGGAGAGATATGTTTTAGTTAATAGAGATTGACTTGGACCCACCTTGGGTACCCAAGTTGGCATCTTGGAGTTAACACTTTTGCA
>VDFB02275534.1:0-41343 GCA_007258455.2 Sequoia sempervirens
ACATTTAATTAATTAAATCAAATAATGTTTGATTAAACAATAGATTACTAGCCATTATATTTTACCAATAATGTCATCATGCAAAGGATACAAGACATCAACATAGCAATGTCAATGGCCAAAAGGGGAATTATTTGGTTTGTGTCTTCAAGACAAGAACATGTTTGGTACTATTGCATTGTAGTGTGATAATTAATTGAACAAAATGTGGAGTAAGATAGTATTTATTAATATATTTCTCAATTGGATGTTAAAATACAAAAAAACAAGGGAATGAATTCATCTCTAGCAATAAACAGTGCATTGTCATCCCTTAAGGTATCCTCAGGTCTTCTTAGCTACAAAATAGAAGAGAGTGCATGATTAATATAACATACTAGAGTTAAATAATAATTCAAATCTAAAATTGATCTTTGTGCCTCTTAATTTTTTTAAATAAGTATGTCACTTCCAATCAGTCACAATGAATTATGCAAGCTAGATATATATGTGCAAGGCATTAAGGATCTTCTACAATGGGTATATTTTTTGACAAGAAGAAGAGGGCATCTTTGTGCTAATTCCCTCCATGATATCTCTAAGGGATGGTTTCCTACCTTTTAGTTGTGTCCTATGATAAAGTAGAAAGTGTATTAATTAATTGTTTATACATGTAATAAGATATTAGTTTGCAAGAGCAATCCATATTAAAAGCACATACAATTCATGAGGCCTTATTGATTTCACCAAGGGAAGAGAATACATTATTCTTGCCATCCATTGTGTATCATATCTCAAGAATATCCCTCTAAACATTAGACTTTTATATAAGTAAAAGTTTACAAGTATAGCTCTAGCAAACATTACAATACAAAACAAAGCATATGTAATCTTACCCTAATATTATGATCATGTTTGTATGAAGTAAACAATCACTTGAGATGAAGTAGATTATCACTTTAACTAAAGTAGATCGCTTCAATAATATATTTATAATTAAGTATGCATATTATTATTGTTAGCATATTTTCACAATGGTACAAACATAAAACCAAGGTGTCTAAATGTTCCAAGTTGTTCATATTAACTATATCTTGGTTTCAAAATGATCCCCTTAACAACACAATTTTAACTCTAACTAGTTTCAATACTCTCGAGTGTTTCCTTTTATCAAAATGATTGTCACTTCATCAAACAAACACAACCAAATGATATTGTAAAGAATTTAAAGCAATTGAATAAATTAAATTGTACTAAAAAAATTCAATTACTCTAATGGATTATAAAACATATAAGAATCCAATTCTCTAATTCAAAGCATCAAATGGAACTAATGCCTAACTTCAAGATATTTCACTAATCTCAAAAGGATCCAAAGTTACATTTAGTTTAGTAGCACTTTTATAATTAGATGAGTTAAAGTATACAAAATGAAATTTCTACCACCTATAATATTGATTGACCATCTAATAATCTATAGGGCATTGTATGGAACATAAGGCTATATTGAAGAGGAATAATATGTTTATGACATTGAATTTTAACCATAATTATTAAGGTGTTAGTGGTCAATCCTCACTTGAAATATATTTAGAAGAGGTATGGTTAAGGTTCAAAACTATAAGATTTATCTTGTTAATCTAAAGCTAAAATTATTCACTCATAACATTAGAAATAGAGGTTGAGAGCAAGAACTTAAAAGGATCTTTTTCTTGATTATTTTTTTCCACTATACTTTCATTTGTACATGTTAGAGAAAAAAAACACTTTATTATGCATTTTTGTTATGATTAATAATATATTATGATAATGAATTCAATTGTAAGTTGCTACAAGTCTATAACACGTAGGTTAGAAGCTTTAGGGGTGAGAGATGCACAAATTGATTATGAACTATGAATATTGATCAAAATATGATCCATAGAGATTGATCTAATTTTGTATGCTCATACTAATTTAAAAGTACTAAAAAGATCTATAAACATTATATCCATAAATCTTGCAAAATATTAGAAACTAGAAATTTAAAATTTATCTTGTACCAAAAATTCAAAATTGACAAACTATTGGAAACCTAAACCTTATCCTTGCTTATTTTGTTTTGGGTATAAATAATTTGATTAACTCCCTTGAAATAATATAGCTTGCATTTAGTTTAGAAATGATTGAAATTTTTGTAGAAATGATTTTTATAGTATTCAGATCTGTGCAATTTCCTTTGCAACAGTGCATGTTCAGAAGAAAAAGGTGAATAGATGACTCGATTGGTGTAATTTCATTCACAGTGTGACAGATCTCATTCTCAAGCATCTATAAGTCCCGCCTTTATCTTTAGGAAAAAGGTACTTTCTATACTGTGTCGGTTCCTTCTGTTTGCTGAAGAATGACTAAAAAATAATGTGAGGGGCTTAGCTTAACTCTATGGATTTGCTGGAAAAAGAGAGATGAAAATAAATTTAATCCAACTGATAGTTTTATTGATGTAAAACGAATATGTTCATGTAGCCATTAATATAATTCCAAATATTAGCACCAAAAATCACCAGTACCAATTTGGTGACACTTATTCAAAAGAAAAATCAAACTTACAATAGCACAGAGACGATGGTGTCTATTATCAGATCCTAAAACAGATAAGCTGAATTGCAACAGACTAACAGAGATAAGAGCTCAAATTAGTCTTCTTTAATCTTTTCCTATCAACGTAAGCATAAAGTCTCGGTAGTCTCCAGAAGTGTCAGCTGCTATTGCATGCTCTAGTGACCTGCTAGTTTGATTGAAGTACTGCTCTTTGATACGCTTCATGTCAGTTTCAGCACGAGTCACCACCACCCTCAGAAGTCCCCCTTCATCTGTCCCAAGTTTATCTAGAGATAGCCTCAAAACCTGAAGCAAGCATTTCCTCATCAACATAACGCTAAGATAAGTTACTAGGTTTTTCGCCAAGAACAGGCATCATTCAATGTCAACTATAAATTAAAATCCTCTTCTTCCAACTTCCAAGCATGCATTCAGCATTAGCATTGACAAGGGTGAATTATTTAATAGTCTTTGCACTGGTAATTGCTAATACAAATCAAATTTAAATCACCAAAATGTCAGTACTGTTGATTTTTTTGCTCAACATAAACACTGCATATTACCTTGGAAAAGTATTTTTCAGGAAAGCAGATGCATTTAATAGCAACTCGTAATGCATCTAGAAAATCCTCTGGTTTCTCATTCTTCAAGGCCTATAAAGAGTTTACCACAAGTTAGAAATAAGCATCTCCAGAAAAATATTTTTTAATTATTTCAGGATCAAAAAAGTCGCATAAGTAAAAATCTTTTAAATTACAATCTCAGCATTCTAAAATTCCAAGGATGACATAGACAATGGAAAAACAATCCCATCAATTCATTTGACGCAACAAACGTGCTAACAAGGTGAATTAATTATACCAAGTCATTCAGGTCCCAGGAAATCTATTTGCGCATGTTGCTGATATTGTAGGTAAATTTTTGACATTTCTAAATTTTTATAAATGGTAGAACTTAAGTCAATAGTAATATACTTTTTCCATTCTTTCCCTTGAAAGGACCTAAATGTTCCAAGTTGGCGTTTCTTTAGTAAGACAGCAGATAAAACATTCACGAGCAACATCATTTATTTGACAGTACTAAGTGCAAGAAATAAAGCTCAAGGATAAGTGGCCCTAACATAACATGTTTGTATCCTCCCACAATGGCACTAGCATTTCTCCAAGACAACGTTGAAATCTTTTCAGCAAGTCTGTTAATATTGTTGTGTTTCTTTCCATTGGATGGTCTGTGCATGGTTGTGAATAACATTGTCATGTGAATTAATTATATGGGAATTACAGTCGATAATCCACCTTGACAAATGTGCTAAGGGTTCTAGTAGAGTGGCAATGCCAAGATGTTTAGAATCCTCAGACCCATGTTCAAAAGTCTCGGAGAACGTCTTCATTTTATGTAGTTTAGCACTTTTCTTTGTTTGCTTGTATAACTGCAAGATTCTTGACTCCAGTGACACAAACAAATTATCAAATAGGCACTAACTTAATTTGATGCCTGGTATATTATCCCAAACACCAAACAGTTTAAGTACCAAGTCACAGCTACAGTAGGTTAATGTTGCTAAGTTGAAACCTATAAAATTTAGATCTGCTACATACAGTATCTAAGCCAGATCAATCCTCAAAACATCGATACAATAAGAAAACCCCAATGCACATTTATATAAAATGTAAATAAATATACAATATCTTAGAAAGAATGACTAAAATGGCATCTAGTCATCTGACAAAAGAACAAAATGTGACAAATTAATCGTAGAATATATGCACCATGGTTTCAAAAGTTACTAGATTTCACTTGCACAATACGCTACTGCATCAACTATGGAAGAATACAACCTAAAGGACTGCAAAAAAAATTGCTTTCCATGGGCAAAGTCAAAATATCATAATCATATGTTCTCTTCATTTAGGCGCATAGATCATATCATGCACAAATCCTATAAGTTCTCTATCAATGCTTTGTGTAAAGACTTCTAGAAATAATGTAATAATTGGAACTCACATGCTAACATCCTGCATGTGCACAGTTGGTATTTTAGAAATGCCCCTTTCATTTTTTCAATATTATATGCAATCTGTAACTAAAGTGTTTCTATATTTTGTATTAATATTTCAGGAATATTGACTAGGTTACCGTTGTTGATTATCTAAGTGTTGAGGGTGTTGGTGTTCACAACGAGCCTTTAAATACAAGATCTAGCATACATAGCAAGCCTCTCTTAGCAGCCAATTTCATATATAACAGTCTATGTTTTACATATATAACAGTGAGACTTCAAGACATGATTGGTTTGAAGGTTAAAATTGTGGAACAAGGGTGACTTACAAGACATTACATGCTCCAATTGTTTTGGCAATGCAAAAAAAGCACATTAGTGTAATCAATATTCATGGAGATCATCTTGAGATGACTTAAAACACACACAATTCAAGCCCCACAAGAATTAAAAACTAAATGAAATTCTTCAACACTTAAACACAAATACATGAGTTGGTTGTACTAGGCTAATCTCAAGTTGCTCAGAATTGTAAAAGACAAGGGTAACTTATACGGCATTCCACACTCCAAATGCTTTGCCAGTGAAGAATGAAGCTAGAGAGAACACTTAAACGCAAACACATGAATCAGCTGTAATTAGCTTAATCCAAAATTAGTTAGAATTGTGAGACAATAGTGACTTACAAAACATTACATGCCTTAAAAGCTTCACCAATGGGGAAAAAGACCATAGATTGAGAAGCCCAAAATAGTGCATTGTGTTTGCCATTTCTCCCTAAACTAACAAATGCTTGGAGGTGTCTGTGTCATTGACAAAGAAGGTAGAGTGTGAAAACACCAAAGTAGTGGACTGCATTATTGTTCCTTCCCACAACTAACAAATCAATTGAGGGCTTGGGTGCTCTGTGAATGTCCCATTGCCTTATAATTATTACTAATATACATCAGAAAATTCACTTGTATAATGACTACTTGTAGAGGTCATAGACATGAATTAAAATACACACAACAGATGCCACAAAAATTAAAGATTCTCTTCTCAAAGAGGTCAAAATGTTAGATAGTGCATGTCAACAAGCACAACTGGCACCAAGAAAATTGAAATTATGCAGAAGATAATGGAGGAAAATGTAAATCAAGGGCACAATTCTTCAGCATGGTTTTGTATAAAGGAATGGCCACATACATGTTAAAAGACAAAACCCAACTACTCTTGGATTGAATTAGTTTCTACAGAAATGTACCTTCTTGAAAAATACAAGAAGAATATAGTGCAATATCAACGAACTAGATTTATGTTCAGTACAATTGCTTGAGGAAAGAATGTTTTTGGTTGCAAGTGGTATAGCAAAGGAGGCATAAGGAAAATGGTTGTTTTGAGAGCTATAAAGATGGATGAAGAACCTAGTGCAATGACGATGAACTAAATTTGTGTTCAGTACAATTGCTTGAGGAATGAATGTTTTTGGTAAAAAGAGAAATGATAAAATAGATTAGAATATCTCTGTGCACTGAAGTTTTTATCAATTTAACTGCTTATGTCATGATGAAAATTATAAAATATCAATACAGTCTTTGCTTTTGTTGACAATTATTTCAGTACTTTTTAAATGTTACTTTTTACATTTTATTTTTTATTTTTTTATAAATTTAAAGATATAAATATTTTATTTTTATTTTTATATTTGTCATCTCCAAGTACCAATAGCATTCTAGAATTCTTACGTCATCACCAAGTACCAGTAGAATTCTAGAATTCTTACTTCAAAAATGTAGTCATCCTAGTGTTGGACCACCTAAATCCTACCTTCGGGATCATCAAGAATAATGTGGCAGTCAAGGATGTCATCCTGACATCCCCACAGTCAAATAGTGGAGTCTCAGGTTTTTTTTTCAGTGAGCATTCCCATGTCTTCATTTTGAGCTTGATCTTCATAATTAGTTTCATCACCGTCTTGGACATTGTTGAATATTCTATCATCCATGATTTCATTGTCATTGACATCCAAGTCAACTAATGGGCTTTTACCAGGGGTGACTACAACACATGGGTTCTCAAGAGTAATGCGTTGATCAATGACCATTTGTCTCCTCTAGTATTTATATCTCCTTACATCCAAGGAATGCTTTAGCTGTTCTTTGCTACTTCTTGGACCCGGTAATAAACACTAAACCATCTGGCAAAAAATAGATAGAAAGAATACCTCAAACTGGTTTTATTTATTTTTTATTGAACATGAAGACTGTTGGGGAAACAAACTTTATTAGAATTAGGAAGATCTAGGAGATGGGAAACAAGCACAAAATGAAATGAATAACATTAGGAATGATTACAAAGTTTATAGGTTTAGGATGCACTTGTCAAGAATGACAAGTGTCCTAGTAAACCTGAGTTATCAAAAGATCAACTCAACTTAGAGGTGTAGTGGTGTCAAAGTAACTCACTTGATGAGGGAGATGTGGTACCTAACTCCCATCAATCAACGAGTGATGACACACACTTGCCTAATATTCCTAATTAACTTAAGTAAACAATACTATTTACCTAAGTAAGCTTAACTAAGGTGTGATATTAATAATTACACCAATACCCCCCCTTAAGCACAACTTAGGAGGGCACAAAAAACAATGGAAATTTGAGTCCCGACAACAAGGCCTAATAAGGTACTCATTTACAATGGAAACTCTCAAATAAAGTGGAGAAAGATAGAAAACCCAATGGGAAAAATCTATCCTCCAAAGAGATTTTTTCGTATTTTCCTCTTTTTGTGATTTTGTTGCTCCTTGTATTCCTTTATCCTTAATTGCATTTGGCTCCTTTTGTTAATTCGGCTCCATGCTTAGAAAATTGAAAGAAATTTGGAATGGATTTTTAATCACAACTCTTTGACACCGCCCTTTTTTAATATTTTTGATTTCCCACTTTGTTTGGCACTTTATTTTAGTGCACATATTTGCATACAAGAATGAAGGTGAAAAAGAGCACTTTATATATTAGTGCGAAATCACCATCATTGAATAGAGCTTGAAAAAATAAAATTTCACTCTATTGCAAATTTACACCAATAAAAAATTTGTATTTACAAAGTTTAGAAAATCAAATATTTTAAGAAGTTTAGAGAGATGAAAATAGAAAATAATTAAGCCCTCATGGACTAGAAAGAACTAGGAGCTAAAAACCCCATATGACTCCCCTGTTAAACTTTTTCAAATGATTGAGCAATTAATGTAAATTGCTAACCAAAGCATTAATGTAAACAACCATATTTATGCATACAAACAAAAAAAAAACACCACGTGTTTGAGCCTTTTGACTTGGTCACCGATCTGTGGAAAAATATGGTACAAAAACTGCCTAAGTTCATGCCACCAGAACAGGTCAAAGTCGAGTTAATGGCACACATGCAACATCTTAAGGATTTTTGCTGTTGCAGGGGCATGGAGGAATCGTGGATAAGAAACGCCTTTATCTGCATGCAAAACCTATGGGCCAAGCATAAAGGTTGACGTGGGAGTCTACAGTCAAAGGACATATAGATCTCATAGTGGTAGATTGATACAATAATGAAATCGGGCATTAAGGATGCTGTTGAAAAATGGATCAGGGTGCATTTTGCACAGCAAAAGATGCGCTTCATTTTCTACCAAGGGATATCGAACTCCTTAGATGTATGCAATCGCCTGCCTCAAACAAAACACCAGCAACATTTCTGCCAAACTTCATGTGGTTTCCAATGTCAATTCCACCACAACTTCATGGGATTTCTTTGCGCCTCAATGACTAGAGATTTCACGACTCAAAGCAAAGATATCGCACCACAAATCGCATCTGCAAAATGCAAGTCGTGCCTCTATGATTTGAGAGCAGAGATTATGCCTGGGGTGGGGTCAACTAAATAGCCCCTCAACGAGGGTTTGATCACTATCATGAGCTGTATAGATATGCCTGCAAATTATTAGAACAGACAAACAACAACGAGACTAAATAGATACTCCTAGTAAATCTATTGGCTTGAAACTACCTCCTTCCTGTTCTGATACCATATTAGAATTAGGAAGATCTAGGAGATGGGAAACAAGCACAAAATGAAGTGAATAACATTAGGAATGATTACAAAGTTTATAGGTTTAGGATGCACTTGTCAAGAATGACAAGTGTCCTAGTAAACCTGAGTTATCAAAAGATCAACTCAACTTAGAGGTGTAGTGGTGTCAAAGTAACTCACTTGATGAGGGAGTTGTGGTGCCTAACTTCCATCAATCAAGGAGTGATGACACACACTTGCTATTAGAAAATATGGGCAGAGATCAATGAGGCTACAATGATTTAACACAAGAATAATACATGCTTCACTCTTTATAATTTTCATTCAAAAACTTTACATATTTATAGGATTCCAAAATCCTATTTTATAGGGAAGAACCCAAACAACCTCCCTATTAATATTGAGTTGTTTTTTAACAACTCAAACATACGAACCACTAATAACCTATTAAACAAACTCTATGACTATTAATAATATTAAGTTGTTTGTCAACAACTTAATATTATTACATTTATTCATTACCTATAATAACTACGTGAGTTATTTTATTTAACTCACTTTACCTCACACACTCTATGTGAACACTAATTTCCAACACCCCCCCTTAGTGTGAACATGGGGTGAGAGTACATCACAATACTTGATGACCACACACAGTAGATCACCAAACAATATAAGATAAGAGTAGGGACATACACATCTACTCATGTCAAGCAATAGTGGAACTAGCCTCACTACGCTTAGTACTTCCATCCAAGGATAGGGACAAACACATCTATCCAACATCAAGGTTATATACAGGGAAAAACACATCTGCTCACAACAATTATGATTAGGGACACACACATCCAATCATAATTACCAACTCATGTGACTAGGGAAAAACACATCCAATCACTTTACTATCTCGTGAATGGGGACAAACACATCCATTCACATACAACCAAGAAATGTGATTGGGGACACACATCCAACCACAGCATAAAAAATCTTGAACACCAAGCCCTCATTGTCGCGTATGCAGCCACCATTATAGATCATTGCCACTTTGATCACAAATGATATGAGACGGTTATCACTGCCACCTAGAAACCGATCTTGGCTTTAGTCATTTTGGCACAAGTTGTTTTTGTCACTAAAACAATTTTGCAGCCCCGTCGCTAGTGACTCACGAGAGGTTGTTGAGTATCCTCTAGCCTCTGATGCCTCCATCCTCCAATCAATTTCATTTAGAGAACATATTCCTCCTCACTATCTTCATGTGGAGGGTCTTCAGTAGCCATCCCATGAAGGCATTCTTCATCATCATCTACAGCCAATGCCTTATCTATATTTAGCTTGCCATCAAGAAGATCCTTGGCACGCTAAGTGCAATTCATAACAATGTGTCCCTTCTTCTTGCAATAGTAGCACAAAATTCTATTCTTGAAGGAACGATTTCCCTTTGATGTAGAAGAATTAGATTTGGAGGAATGGTTAGGCTCATTTTTGCCATACGTTGCAATTTCCTCTAAAGTTGGGTCCATTTTCTTAGCTCCTTCATCAATTAGAGTAGATATTGTATCTTCTAGGCTAGCATTTACTTTGTTCAATGTGAATACAATATTACTATAACTAGGAGACATGCTATTTAACAAAATAGCTTTAGCATCATCATCATCTACTGTAGCATTTATCCCAGCTAGTTGATTCAATAGAGAGCGAAACTTACTAATATGTTGAACAATATTATCACCTTCCACCATTTTTAACCCGAACAATATCTGCTTTAAATTCGTCTTTGCACTTGTTGCTTGTGATCCAAACAAAGTATTCAAGCCATCCCACACTTCCTTTGAGGTCTTTGTTAAGTTGATATGATGGAGGTATGCATCTGACAGTCCAAGACCAATCAAGCTATTGCCCTTCAATCCTTAGCAGTCCACTTTGCAAGTTCATCAACATCAGTTGGCTTTGTTGTTGTTCCACTTACTATATCCCATAGATCTTTTTCAATAAGGATCAACTGCAACTTGATCTGCTAGGTATGAAACTTTGAACCTTGAAACTTTTCTATCAAATACTATTTTTCTCCATACTAAAAATACTTGGCCCCCCCTTAACAAAACAATATCAAAGGTGTCGGATTCCATCGATAATGCACCTTGACACTTTTAAGACCATAGACAATAACCACTATAAAACTAGAGTAAATAAAACATTTCCCACGTGGAACTTCACACATCCTAAACAACAAAATAAACAAAATATTTGCACCCTTTTCTACAACTGAGAAAAAAAACTTTTATCCACATTCTTAGATTTTACCACATCCTTACTCTTTCCATCATTGTATTTTCAAGGTAGCTATGCAGACTGAAGACTGCAAAAATGACTTGGTAATGATTCCAATGAACAACAAAACAAAGATAAATTCCACACTTAGCAGGAATAGATATCTTCAAAGGGGAACGACCCTTCTAGAATAACAAGAATAGGCCACGACTCCTCCAGGTAACTCCACGCATTACACAAGAGATTTTCCCAGACCAAGGGAAGTCACGCCTAGCACAGTTTCATGCATCTTTAATTAACTCTCCAAGGAGACAGAGCCAAGAGATTTGAACATTAAAATCAACCCTTAAGAGATCACGAAACCTTCTTGAAAAACTCACGCACCAAGAAGGACTCTTTGCAACAGATGTTCGGATTCAAATACCAATCGAGTTCCTTATAGGAGCATTGACGCAAACAATAGAGGATGACCAAACATAAAAAACATTTTAGCAAGGAATAACTTCAAATCGATGACCTATATGTCGACACCAAGAATTGATTGATCGGCAATAGGAGCAACCGCTAGTTCACAATACTGCCATGACTTACGGTGATCTGCACCAAGGAGGAAGGCTCCACGCTAACAAACCTTCAATCTCGCCAAACACTGAATACCGAGAACTCAAAATTTGAATCGTTCCTAAAGATCTCCATGCTAGAAAGAAAATACTCCTAGCGAGCATTCACCAAGGTTTCCCTTTGGATCTCAATAGCTCTAATACCATATTAGAAAATATGGGCAAAGATCAATGAGGCTACAATGATTTAACACAAGAATAATACGTGCTTCACTCTTCATAATTTTCATTCAAAAACTTTACATATTTATAGGATTCCAAAATCCTATTTTATAGGGAACAACCCAAACAACCTCCCTATTAATATTGAGTTGTTTTTAACAACTCAAACATACGAACCACTAATAACCTATTAAACAAACTCTATGACTATTAATAATATTAAGTTGTTTGTCAACAACTTAATATTATTACATTTATTCATTACCTATAATAACTACGTGAGTTATTTTATTTAACTCACTTTACCTCACACACTCTATGTGAACACTAATTTCCAACACTTGCCTAATATTCCTAATTAACTTAAGTAAACAATACTATTTACCTAAGTAAGCTTAACTAAGGTGTGATATTAATAATTACACCAATAAACTTTACATCAGGAATCTGTCATATTTCAACCAATAATTTCCAATCAAACACAAAATAGTGAAAATCCCCTGATACTTAATAGGCAACTTATGCTCAATTCAAGGTAAGCATGCACAACACTTGCAGCCTTCCTGCTACCTCAATCTAGCAAAGAAAGTGCCTATTAGTTGAGGTTTAAGACCTTTTATGACTCATTTTCCCTACTAATCCCTCTATTGCCACATTAGATCAACTCCCTTAAGATACCATGTAAGTGAGTTCAGACTCCTTTTACCACCTTTAAAATCAGTTTATTGTAACTTACTATTTCAAATGATGACAACATAAGTAATAAGTAACTAACAATTGCATAACAAATGACAACACATGTGACGAGTGATTGACTTATCCCTTCATAACTAACACAGCCTAATGACTATATTAAGCCACTGATGCTAACACAAGAACACCTTTATCGCTCAAGTATTGTGATGGCACTCTCATTCTCCTCAACTTAAATTGCATTGAACCTTAAGAAATTGGGGAGCTGAATATTGAAATGCCTCACTCCAATGTAGCATACTCTTAAGCTCTGTTATTGGGTTCACTAGTAATCCGTCTTACTCAAACTAGTTTGGAATAGGTACAAATCTTGGTCTAGGTTTGGCCTGGTTATGTGGATGAACACACAAGCCTGAGTTGACCTAAGCATAATCTAGGCAAAACTAGGGAAAATCCCCGCCCTAAAACCTAAAATTGAAAACTTTTGTATGAAAAATAAATAACAAAAGGAGCCCCAACTAACCCTAAAACAAAACTAAACAAAAGCAAACATACCTCCCTATCTCTCATTCCTTACCCAAAATTTCATTTCTACTAATATAAATCATTTTGGTTTATCCTTAACATTTGACATTGACTTATCAATTAACAGCTATGTTCTGTATTTCATTTTGTATATTTTGTGGAAATTATGGCTACTTTTTAATATTTTATATATAGTTCATGCGGCCATACCCAACCACAACAAACCCACATAAAAAACCAAAGAACCCATGTACTTGAACCCCATACCCAAACTCAAACCAACAACTTAGCTTTGAAAGATCTTTTGATAGAGATAATCTATTGGAGGCTCTTTACTCTTCAACATATTTGCCATAGTTTCTAAATTGCACTCTAGATTCAAAAGAACATGTTCATCCACCACTTTGTATTATCCTCAAGATCTGACAGGAAAAACAAGGGTGTTAACAATATTCCACCCTAAATGAAACCTTATGGGACCAACAAAATTGAGGCCCAACATTCTCCACCTCGTTTCCCTTGAGAGATTCTTGCTAATGAAGTTGCTAACAAATAACGGCAATCGTTAAGGCAAGTTTTTCCCCCACCTAGTTTACCTTGAGAGAATATTGCTTATGAAAGTTGCTAACAGATAACAATGATTGTTAAGGTGAGTTTTCTTTCTTTTAAATCACATTATTTAAATTCAAAACCACAGATCCGTAAAGCTTCTAGGTGTTTTTTCATAGTCTTTACATGTAGAGGCCACTAGAGGAAAGTGCACTGCTAGATCTTAAATCCACCATCATCGTTGACACTAGCAACATCAAGCACCTCATTAAACTAATTTAGCAAGCTCCAATTGACATTGAAGGACATGTGTAATATCCCCAAATAGGATACAAGAAAAACAATAATTTCTACAAACTAGGGCACAAATCTAATAACAAAACTTTTACAAACTAGGGCATAAATCTAGAAATTTATTTGCATCAAAGTAGTTTCAATGCAACCCAGAATTTTTTATCAGATTTTAGATCAAAATTACAACTAAAAGATAGAAAATTTTGATTAGTATTATGCTTAAGAAAAATGACAATTTAAACCCTTATAACTGCCCATAAATTTCCAAAACTAAAAAGTAGACATTTCCATCAAATAAATGTGCTGATATCATACCAAAATATTCTAGATTTGGGTCAGAATATTTTCTAACCCTAGCCGACCCTCCAAAAGTAGTGTTGGGCTCCCAAATTGACCAGCATTAAGTTTGAAATTGATGCTCTTCAACAGCCATCCACAGGAAACTCAGGAATGAATGATTTGCAACAATGAGTGTTCCCAAATCTGAGCATCCAACACTGATATTCTCCTCAATTTTGGCCTCTAAACCTAATAAATTCTTGCAGCCCAAAATAAAAATGTGCTAGGGTTTCACAAACCAGAGTTCTTCCACTGAAACACACTCTTTTGACTAGGGAGAGCTCATATCTCTCACCGAAATCGGGGATACTTAAGGGTTTCAATCCTCAAGCCAAATTGCAGCAGCAATAAACAAAAAACTTCATCACATAATGAGCTCAAATGAACCTTTAGGGTGTTATATAACAACTCCTAACAATATGATTTAATCTCCACCATCCAATCTAACCTCTTAATCGAAGGGCTCACAATAAAACCCTAAAATCTTCTCTTATCAGCTCCTAGAAGTAGAACGCCCCCCTTAGGAAAATTGTCACATGTTTTTAAGATGTCACTTAAGTACATAAGAAGGGGACAACTTAAGTCCCATGGCTAGGCATCACTTTAAATTGCCTAAAAAGATGTGCCCAACTTAAAATTAAGTTCCCTTAAAATAACTTAAGTTGCATAAAAAGATGTGCACTCAACTTAAAAATTAGAATTTAGAACAAGCCAAGGACTTCATTTCTTACCCAATGATTCTCTACATCCTCTTCCTCTTGGGTAAACCAAGGAAATGACAACCAATCTGTTGCTAATCATCTTGATTTGAGTTGGGGACATTACAATCCTCCCCACCCAAAGAATGTTTGTCCTCAAGCATTTGAAGGCTAGGATGCTTAAGAATTGCCTCTCCTTCCCATGTTGCATCCTCCAAAGGCAAGTTTTTCCATTTGATAAGATATTCAGAAATTACCTTATTCCTCAGCCTTTTCTCCCTTGCAAAATTGTTTCTAGAATAAGTATCAATTTACCCTCTTCATCCATGGGAGGCAATTCCGTAGGTGTCACATGTGATCCAAGTGCCTTTTTGAGACATGACACATGTAATACATTGTGGATCTTGCTTGTAGCTGGAAACTCCAACTCATATGCTACTTCACCAATTCTCTTAGTTACCTTGAAAGGCCCATAAAATATAGGTTTAAGCTTTTCCGCCCCACTTACCTTGAAGGAAGATTGTCTATAAGGTTGAAGACGCACAAATACCAAATCTCCCACCTCAAAAGACCTCTCAACTCGATGGCGATCAACATATTTCTTCTGTTGTTCCTGTGCAATCTGAATATTCTCCTTGAGTGCTTTGAGGATGTCTTGATTTTCTTTAGCCCACTCAAGAGCTTTTGGAGCTCTGGAATCAGAAAAAACCAAATCTACAAATGTAGAAGCCTCATAGCCATATAAAGCTTTGAAAGGAGTCATGCCAATGCTCGTGTGATATGTAGTGTTGTAAGAAAATTTTGCCAAATGTAACCATTTTGCCCACGCTTTTTCTGTCCCAAAATATAGTTCCTCAAATAAGCTTCAAGCCACTTGTTTACAATTTCAGTTTAACCATCTATTTGAGGATGATAACTAGTGCTATGATCAAGTTCAGTTCCAGCCAACTTCATCAATTCTTGCCAAAAAGTGCTGATGAATATGCAGTCTCTATCACTTACAATCCTCTTTGGCACTCCATGAAGTCTGAAAATTTGCTCAAAAAAAAGAACACCAACTTGTGGTGCTTTAAATTCAAAAAGCATAGGCATAAAATGAGCATATTTAGTAAGTCTATCCACCACAACAAAAATACAGTCCTTACCATTCACCTTAGGCAGCCCCATAATAAAATCCATCGATATTTGTTCCCATTTCCGATTGGGAATAGGAAGTGGTTGTAGCGGCCCTACTGGAAAAGAAACTTCAACCTTGTTTCTTTGGCACTCTAGACATTTCCCTACATGTTTAAGAGCATCATTCTTCATACCCTTCCATGAAAATATTTCATGAATGTACCTATATGTCTTCAAATAATCAAGATGACCAACAAGCTGACTGTTATGAACAACAATAAGAATCTTATGCTTTAGCTTACTTTCAGGCACTGAGTAGATTATGTCATTGTAGTAGATGATGTCATTCAACACTTTATATCTTTCATCATCAACTTTACCATCTAAAATATCACAAGCATGTTGATTCTTTGAATATTTAGTTAGTATGTGATCCTTCCAAGTGGCTGTAATTTCTGAAAGTGAACAAAACCCTTGTAGCTTACTTACCCAATGTTACCGTCTCTCATTTAAGCCTTTTTACTCTATGAAATACTTGAGGATATTATGATCAGTCACCACTATAAACTTGCTTCCCACAAGATACTGCCGAAACTTTTCAAGTGCGTGCATGATTGCCAACATCTCCTTATCATATGTAGAGAACCTCCTTTCAACTTCATTCAATTTTTGGCTCTCATAAGCAAGGGGCTGCTTGTCTTGCATCAAAACAGCCCCAATACCAATACCAGATGCATCACATTCAAGCACAAAGGGTTTAGAGAAATTCAGTAAAGCCAAAATAGGACAAGTACTCATTACTTTCTTAAGATGATCCATGATTCTTTGAGCCTCATCCATCCACTTGAAAGCATCCTTCTTGGTCAAATCTGTCAAGGGAGCGGTTGATGAAGAAAACCCCTTCACAAACTGTCTATAGTATGTGCGTAGACCAACAAAACCCCTCAATTGTGACACATTCTTGGGTGGTGGCCAGTCAAGTACAGCTTGAATCTTCTCTCTATGTACCTTCACCATTTGCAATGACATATCCCAAATACAATAGCTCAGTCATACTGAACTCACACTTAGAGGCTTTTCCAAAAAGAGAATTAGCTGCTAAGATACTCAATACCTCATCAAGGTGTCGAAGATGCTCTTCCCACAACTTGCTATATACTAAGATTCATCAACGAAAACCAACATGAATTTTCGCAACTGCTTATTGAACATATGATTTATGCAAGAATGAAAAGTAGATAAAGCATTTGATCATCCAAAGGGCATCACTAAATATTGAAAATGTCCATAGTGACACCTAAAAGTTGTTTTGTGTACATCCTGCTCTCGAACTCGAATCCGATGGTATCCTGAACAGAGATCTATTTTGGAAAAATAGACTGCTCCATTTAGCTCATCCAACAACTCATCAATTCGCGGAATAGGATGTGCACGATAATCTATGCACATCCTCATCATACCATCCTTTTTCTTCACCAAAACAATAGAGGAAGCGAAAGAACTAAAGCTAGGCCATATATGTCCTACATCCAACAATTCTCGAATAGTCTTCTCAATCTCATCCTTGAATCGTTTAGGATGATGATAGGGATCTATAACCACTAGTTGGTTGTCCACAAGCTCAATGATATGCACAAATCCATGATTCGGAGGTAGTCCATGTGGTAAATTTGAAAACACCAAACTATGCATGTCCAACATGCCTTATATGTCTAGACATGATTTCTACGTTGTCTTGTATCCAAAGACTTATCTGAAATAAAACACTGCACTCCCACTCAACCTTTGAATGCCGAAAAATTCTCTCCATCTTCTTGGCTGAAATAACTCTAGGTGCCTTTGAAGATAAGCCCCATAACACCTCCTTACCATTTGTTGTAAAACTCAATTGGATAGTTTTAAATTCCGTGACATATGGACATATAGAATGCAACCACTGAACACCCAATACAACATTGGTGTCCTCAATGCCAATCACATAGAAATCATCAATAAGGGTGTAGTTTCCCAAAGACATACTCAGTTGTGGCACAAAATTAACACAACGCAATGTGCCATTCGTTGTCTTCACTCGAAAACCATCATGCTCTTCAACTTTCAAACCCCACTTTTTTGCATAGGATGCATCAATGAAGTTGTGGGTAGCCCCACTATCAATCAATACAACTTGTTGTCCCTACATAACACCCTTAACTCTAAAGGCATTATAACAAGGAGTGGTAGAGAGAGTTGCAATCACACCCTCCATCTGTGCCAAGTCATCCTGATGCTCATCTATGCTTGACTCCCCATCCATTTGCTCCTGTTGCTCATCATGAACCTGGGTCTCCTCCAACTCACCATCACTAGGCTTCTCGAAGACCTCAATCCAGTGGGATTTTCCCCCACTCTTACACTTATGTCTAGGTGTCCAAGGTTCATGACAATCAAAGCAAAGCCTCTTCCGTCTCAAATCGTCCCTCAAATCACGAGATGTCCCACCAATTGGCTTAGATATCTCTCCTACTGGTCTAGTATACTCTAGTTTGTTGTCCTTCCTCTGTGGCCAATTCTGCGGTGAGGATCTCTACGAAAACTTGCTAGGAAACCTAGCCTATGGTGTAGATAACTCCATATTCCTTGCACGCTTAATAGCATCCAGCAAGGATGGTGGATCAAAAGCTTTGACCCAACCTCTGAGAGGTTCTGACAAACCCTCTATGAACCAAGAAATCAACCTCTTCTCGGTCACATCGAAAACCATAATTGATATTCGTTGAAACTCTGAAATATATGCATCAAGTGTCCCAACCTATCTCAACTGAGCCAACTCCCTAGAGTGTGCCTCTGAATCTTTACAATCAAACCGTTCTATCAATGTAGTGCAAAACTAATCATAAGAGACAATTGCTCCATGTTCTTGTGTCACTAACCATGATACCACCACTCATGTGCATCTCCTTCAAGGTAAGGGCAGCAAACTTGATGGCCTCAATTTCCTTCATTTGATTCAAAGCAAGATAAGTGTCCAATTTTTGGACCCAAGCTCTAGCCATACACTTGGATGATCCATCAAAACATGGTAGGGATAGTTATCCCAACCTCTTCTGCAACCCATAATTTTGCTTCCATTGATTTTGTTTTTGCTTGGGCTTTGTGCATTTGACCTCCAAGTAGTCCCTAAAAGAGATGGTTGATTGAAAATCCAATCCCAAAGCTTGATACTTAGCTACTATTTCAGTATCTTCATTATCTTCAATAGGTTCCTCTTGTGTAGGCTCATCTTCTTGTATGAAAGTAGGCATGAACGGTCTGGATTGTGATGAACCCATGGATTTGCTGGCAAAATATTCCTTATTTTTTGCGGCTTTGCTATTTACTTCTCTCTCTGTATGCACTAAAGTCCTTCCATATGTTGTGTTATGAGCCAACTAAATTAAATAAAGATTATTATCATTTAACAGCCTCAGCATTTCTAAAAACATTTATTTTTCTTCTTCTTCATTTGATGATGGTGGCTGATTGGGATCCGCCATTACTTCCTTCTGCTTTTCCAAGCTATGACCACCCTTTCCATGCATGCAGTCAACCCAAACAGGCTGCCAAGTTCTTGCAACTCTGATACCACTGTAATATCCCCAAATAGGATACTAAAAAAAACAATAATTTCTACAAACCCGGGCACAAATCTAATAATAAAACTTTTACAAACTAGGGCATAAATTTGGAAATTTATTTGCATTAGAGTAGTTTCAATCCAACCCAGAATTTCTGATCAGATTTTAGATCAGAATTACAACTGAAAGATAGAAAATTTTGATTATTATTATGCTTAGGAAAAATGACAATTTAAACCCTTATAACTACCTAGAAATTTCCAAGACTTAAAATCAGACATTTCCATCAAATAAATGTGCAGATATCATACCAAAATATTCTAGATTTGGGTCAGAATATTTTCTAACCCTAGCCGACCCTCCAAAAGTGGTGTTGGGCCCCCAAATTGACCAACATTAAGTCTGAAATTGATGCTCTTCAACAGCCATCCACAAGAAACTCAGGAATGAATGATTTGCAACAGTGAGTGTTCCCAAATCTAAGTATCCAGCACTGATATTCTTCTCAATTTTGGCCTCCAAACCTAATAAATTCTTGCAGTCCAAAATAAACAATGTGCTAGGGTTTCACAAACCAGAGTTCTTCCACCGAAACACTCTTTTGACGAGGGAGAGCTCATATGTCTCACCAAAATCAGGGATACTTAAGGGTTTCAATCCTCAAGCCAAGTTGCAGCAGCAATAAACATAAAACTTCATCACATAATGAACTCAAAATGAGCCTTCAGGGTGTTATATAACAACTCCTAACAATATGATTTAATCTCCGCTCTCCAACTTAACCTCTTAATACAAGGGCTCACAATAAAACCCTAAAATCTGCTCTTATCAACTCCTGGAAGCTAGACGCCCCCCTTAGACAAATTGTCACATGTTTTAAGATGTCACTAAGTACATAAAAAGGGGACAACTTAAGTCCCATGGCTAGGCATCACTTTAAGTTGCCTACAAAGATGTGCCCAACTTAGAATAACTTAAGTTCCCTTAGAATAACTTAAGTTCACTTAAGTTGCATAAAAAGACGTGCACTCAACTTAAAATTAGAATTTAGAACAAGCCAAGGACTTCATTTCTTACCCAATGATACTCTACATCCTCTTCCTTTTGGGTAAACCAAGGAAAGGACAGCCAATCTGCTGCTAATCATCTTGATTTGAGTTGGGGACATTACAACGTGTCATAAGATTTAACAAGTTTTCTTCATTGACCTTCGCAAGCTTACTCCTTGTTCGATTTCCATGGTTATTTAATGCAAATTCTTTTTAAGCTTTTGTGATGGTCACCTCATCGTTAAGGACTCTTTTTTAGTGTTTCTTTACCCTCTATTCAAAATCAAGTTTAAAAAATATAACTTTCACTCTGACATAAAATATGCAAATTTAGATGAATGCCTTAAACTATTTTATTTTCTTTGATTGTTTTTGTTTTCACCTCATAATTGAAGAACAAATTAATGCTCAACAAAATTATTTTGCTCCGTCAATTTTGAATCAATAAGGTGATACATTTCCTACCACTCAATATGTACCAACAATATGAAATATGTATAGAGTGTATCTTGTGAATATTGAGTGGTTACTCAATCCCATTGAGTATGATGAAAAGTAAAAACATATTTCAGGCTTCCTAAATTGTGACAACCAACTTGTTATTCCACTCTTGGGGCCAAATGAATTAGTACATCACATAGACAATTATAGCTTACCCATAGTGTAGATCAACTCTATTTAACAAGAGCGCAAGCAGTTGAGAATATTTCTCTAACGCACCCAAGAGTGATACTTTAATAAAAGGTTACAATTGGTTTCTTTATATGTTGGGCATTCTCAAAATGTGACTTTAAGTCGTCATAATCAAAATTACTACCCATTAGATTATTTGGACCAACAGCATTCAAGAAAATCTGACAGGGGGGCAGCTCAAAATTTGGATTGACTTGTTAACTTTAAAATTAATTCCTAAGATCCCATAACATTTGATTAGAAAATATGATAATCAAGCGCATTGGCTAAAAAGATATCACTAGGTCACAAAGCAACCAAATGCTGAATAATCTTACGTTTACTCTATGACAGTGTTTCTGGATTAAGAAAAGCTGAATTGTGCTATTGTAACCTAAACTTTCTCCCACAACCTGAAAATTCTATGTCGGTTGCAAAGAAGCCCCTATCATTCTAAAAGCAAGAAGTCCCGAATGAAAATTTTTGTGTTTAGCTCCTTCAAGGAAAATGCAGCATGACATTTACGCTTCATGCTTTTAGCAAGTTACATTTTGGAAAACCTATGTTACTAGGTTCCACTGGTGTTCAGGGATTTATTGGTACCAAACTGGACTGAGTACAGATCCCATAAATGGTTCCTCCTGGGTATGTGTCACATCCCTTACATGGAGACTATATGTTGGTTATGTATTTTGAATGCAATGTTAGTTGCAAATAACTGCTTTCATGTGATTATGACATTGAGAATGCAATAGTTGTTCTTTTTATCGTAATTGTAATGTTAACGAACTCTTTATTTTGCAAGTGAATTTATTGTTCACGTGAAGTTGAATAAGATCATAAGATTAAATTTAAATGCATATTATTTAGCCGTTGAGAACGATCTAACCATAATGCTTGTCAGTGGATGCAGGATTGTCGACGCCACGAGAGAAAGGGAAATATCATTAGGGAGAGGACGTGGTTAACAATGGATCAATTTTATCATCAAACCTTTGGTCAGTGTAAGACAATGTATCGAAGTAGTAACTTGGTCAAAAGTAATTAAATATAATTACCGTTATGCAAGTCAATTTTAAATATATATATATATATATAAATATCATTAATCACCTTTTTAGGAGATTTCAAAAGGTTTATAAATATTAAATTAAAATAATAGATATAAATAAATATTAAATAATAATATCCTCTTTTGAGCGAAGTAATTCTTGATATATAAATATATTTTTGCAATGGTTAATTAATATTAAAGTTAATAATAAAAGAAGAAATAATTTTAGTGGCAAAAGCTAAGAGAATGGAAGTCATCAACGATTCTTGGAGGGCAGAAGTAATTCCGCCATCTTTTCTGCATGCCTCCAGTTGGAAACAGCTGAGAGGGGAGCCAAGAAGTCGCGGTTTGATCTTGCAATCTTGGAATTCGAAGAGCCTTCGCACTTTAATCATGGGGGAAAGGTCTCTCTCACGGAGGGGAAAAAAATTCAATTTTCTTCGCTACACTTTACACCGCTTGGGGGGCTATTGCTCTGCTCCATTCAGAACTCCGGATTGCAAATTATTCCACCTTTCCTGTATTCAAAAAAAATCTTCCTCTTTTTGTATTTGGATGAAGCATCATACCAGTGTTTAATCTCCAGTCGAGCCAAGAAGAATCACTCTTCTATCCTTGTCGTGGTAGCTTAACATCATTATGTCAGTAAGAATATCCCCCATCCGTTGGAGCCATCATTTTAATTCATTGCTTTCATTTCTAAAACTCTGAGTCAAATTGACTTCTCATTTGGGTGGTATTCGAGCTTAAACTTGGAGTCGTACGATTGGGAGTTGCATCTTCAACCGAATCTCTGTTCCGGGGAAACATTGGAAACTTGGTGGGTAGTTTGACTCAATCTCTGGAAGAGGAAGTCTAGTCGTCCTTCCATTTGTTCCGGTATTCTTTAAGTAGCACTCTAAATTCTTCTCTGACCACCGAAATCTTCAATTGACAAGCAAGTAATAGTATTTGATAAGTGCGAATAAAGTCTTTATCGAGATATCTTAATCTTAATTGAAAACTCCTTGATGAATATTATAAGTCAAGCATCGTAGTGTGAGAAGATTGTCTCTTGGTCGATTCTGGTTATCTCTGTCATGACAGTGAAGACTTTTATGCCAAAATTTCTTAGTGAAGAATCTTTCATTCTTTTTGCTCTGGTAACCAATGCCGACTTGAAAACTACTTGAATCACTAATTTATTCACTGTTAGATTTAGGGTTCAGAACTGAGCACTTCTTGTTCTCTGCCTCAATTAATTTGAATTGGATCTGGGTCATCTTCCTTTTCACCAAATCGAGCCCTTCTGTGAAGCATGTAAACAAATCTTTTTGTTTTTAACCTGTATCGAAAGGATCTAGAATCGTAATTAAAAATCCTTTAGAATATAATGAAATCACATGGAATTTTCCTTGACTTTTGATAGCATTCGAATCTGAGCTTTTGCAATATTCTTATACTGGGCTTGGCCGACAGAAGACTCCTTCTGTTGTGAACCTGGTCAATGATTTAGACTTGTTTTCGGGCTTCTCTTCTTTTATCTGAGTTGGAATAGTGTATTTTCCTTCCTCACTCCATGTCTTTTAAACAAAGATTAAATGTTAAAAACCTAAAGGATCTCCTCACCGAATATGTATCACCGTGTATAGGTACTCAATGGAAGCAATATTTGGTTAAAGTAAGCCATTTTGCTATAAGAGTAGTGAAAGAGACTGAGCAGAGTCTCTCTATTCAAATATATGTTATGTAAGGAGCTTAAACTTAAGAGAAATACTTCTACCCAGACCTTGTGGCATAGACTAAGAAGTTAAAATGTTAGAGATCTGAAAACCCCAATAAATCAGATATGTCTCTCAGCATGTTTGTGCCCAATGAAAAACAACATTCGAAAAGAAGAGATTTAATGAGAACTAAGTTGTGGTAATGTTAATCTGATGGAACCTTTTTGAGGGTCAATTCTCGTCTCTTTCTCTTTAAGTGTCAAGTAAACCAAATGGTCTTACAAGGTGTGAATTGACTTGGAACCAGGATTCTCTTTATATGTTTGATATTAATTGCTATACCATTTTTTTTAAAGAAGATGTGAGTTTAGGACATTGTAATACTAAACTTTGAATCCTTATTATCGAATAAGACTCTTAATCGTTCCTCATAAAATTGAGAATAGTAGATTACTATTATTACTCAGATGGGATAAGTTTCGAGATGAGTTCCTCTCTTTCTTAAGAGGATAATGACATAACCCTTAAACAAGATGTGAAATCAAACCAAGTTCTGTTAAGACTTAACCTTGAACTAAGAGAAGATTGAAACCAAACCAGATATGGTAAGATTTAAACTTGATCTGAGAATTATCATGTCGAGCAAGGGTGAGAGTGTTGACGACACAATAGTGCCAGAGACATCGGCACACGAGTGCTAGAGATGTCAGCACAGTAGTTCCAGAGACATCAGCACAGAAGTGTCAAAAAATATTAAAATCCTTAGCCAAGGTACGATGCTAGATTTAGCATCTGTCAGCTATCAAGTACCAGATATACCACTGATTAGAGAGGCCTTTCTATTTGGGAGGTACCCTTAGGTTGATCAGGAGGTATAGGTCCTTGACACCAGGCTTAGAGGCATGATGATAATTTGATCCATGTTGATTACCCTCATGAAGGGCGGGTTCTTCAGTTGAAGAAACTCGAGAGACCAGTAGGTCTTGGTTGGGCGGTAAATCCCCTGATGATAATTCTCTTTCCCTCCTTGATAAAGATTCCCAAGTATAACAACATGAAGATGATGTCAAATGTACTTCTTCCTCACTCGTAAATCCAGGTACATGCAATGCTAATTAAAGTTTATCTTCATTTATGCCATGAAGGTTATTCTTTTATGTTAATGTACGTTGTAAGATTCTGCAGTTAATTAGTGAGATAGTTACTTGATTCATTCAGCTATTATATTTATTTCATAGCTGTAGTAATTGTTTGTTACTCTCCGGAAGCAAAGAAAAGTAATTATTATCCTTCTGCAATTTCCTGTTATATGTTTACAATTAATAGCTTTCTTTTCAGTTGAAATGAAATTAAAAGTTAGTTGATGAATTGTATGATGTAATGACAATAGAATTGAATTGAATTTTCCGTCTAACTGCAAATGAAGCCCTAGTTTTATGAGTGGGTGAAAGATGCGAGTTAGTTAATGATGCCCTAGCAGTTATTCTCTTTTTAGTTCGTTATATCTGTTTTGGAAAACCCTAGGTTGTTAGTTATTTTGTTGCTCTTCAGCTGAAGTTGGTAAATTAACTGCTTTTCTAGTAACTGTAAGAAGTTCGTTAAAAATTTAAATTGATCCGGCTGAAATCGATTTGGAAACTCTTGAATGAAAACAATTAGTTATACTCAGCAGAAATTTTGGTAGTTATAGCTGAAGATGAAGTTGGGTGTTACAGTATGCCAGTACTAGTACCTGAGACAAACCTACAGTCTAAGTAGAAACCCTGTGCATTCGTAGGGCAAACCCAGGCAAACCTTGGGAAGAAAAAAAAATAATCATTTTAAAAAAGTTTATAAGACCAACTGATTTTAGTTAAGCTCTGTTAGATTTCATCTGATAAATGTTTTTCCCAATCGCAGTTAAGCCCTGTAATTTTTCTTCTCATAAACCATACATGTCCAGGAGTGTGTTTTGAACAGGTGCAAACTTATTTTGAACAAATGAATTCTGGGCAATATCTATGACACATTTTTCCACCATACACTCTGAATTTATATCCTATACATGCCACCTGAATTGATCTTTCACAGTTTGCACATTAGGCGTCAGATTTTACTATACATTCAATGGCAACACAACCTGATATGCACAGTCAGACATAAAGATTTGACAATATACTCGAATGGCAGGTATACTTAGGCCTCTATGTGGGATATACAGCAGCAAACACAACAGATACTATTCTAGATATGTTTCTTCTCTGGTTCTTCAGCTTTTCCTTGATATTATTTGTTATGGACGGATCACATATATGATATCCTTTGATACATAGCAGTCTTTGTTCATCAAAATCTCATATTTAGCCACTGATGGCTTATTGTAAACTCTGAAAGCTACAATTTTATAACAGTATTTCCCTTCAATATATATATATATATATGGCTGAACCCAGCCATACATAAAGAACACATTCGCACACCTAATCAAAAACTTACCATAACCAAAAGGGCATAAGCGAAAAACTAACTGTAAATAAAAGCCATAGCAAACTACAGATAAGTGTTTAATAATATAGTTTGAGCATGGAAAAGGAAGGAAATGGTAGAAATTTATAGGCACATAGTTAATACCTTGTTGATATGATGACCATATTCGTCTTTATAATGATTGAAAGTGGCATTCAACTGAGCTTTGCTTCTTGTACTCAATATCCGAATGAGTTCCTCATGATTAAAAGCCTTTTCTTTTATGGCCTCACGCAGTTGCTTGGCTTCAGACTTAGCCAGGTGTATATCTACTTCTGGGCCTTCATATCGATATGTTCTTACAAGGGCAAACAAGAGCTGAACTTACAAGGGCAACTAATAATCAGCAGCATTTATTAAATGTCAATCAAAGAAAACAACTCAGAAATGAACTAAGATGAACTTTGTGAGGAATTAATTAAATATTGATCAATGTAATTAATTAGGAATTATCTAAGAAGCTAAAAAACCAGAGGTACTTTATTGCCTCAACATGATACCCAGATGTTTTGGACATATGACATGCAAATCTTAAGTAAAATAAGTTCCCTCAAAATTTCAACTAGTTGCTCTCAAGGACCTACTGAAAAATGTGCAAGTGCAACCCTTTCTGTGATTCAAATAAATCATAGCACAACAGTTAGCAAAGAACCAAGTACCTCACGGAAGTCTCCCTGTGTATGTGAAGCAACATCTTCTTCAAGAGACTTCTTGTACTGTGCATGATATGCTTGTTTCACCGTCAACAACTCAGCTGAAGACCGAGTGCAAGAAATTTCTAACAGTGACCTATTCTTTGGAGTCCACTTTCTTATTGCTTCATTTGCTAGGAGAGCATCACGCTCCCTGGGTTCCAGTACCCAAAGTAGCAAAGACCTCTTTCACAACAGTAAAAATCCAAAATTAAATGGCTTTTTGGATAGAAAAAGCTTCTAAAAATACTGCAATGGCAAAGGAACAAGGCAATTTAAGAAGACATGTACAATCTACAACTCAAAGATCAACATACAATATTACAAACATATCCATATAATTGGTTGAACATTGAATCATGATACTAGATTCACTATTAGTGGAAAAATAAGATGATTATACACCTCAAAACCCTGTGTGAGTTCTGATTTCAATCTCTTCAGGAAATCCTCCTCATACAACTGAGTATATGTTTGCCTGATTGCTTTCCTCTGAGCTGCAGTCCTGTGTCCCAATATCTCTATAATTAATTTCTCGTTTGTACCCCAACCTGGAAGGAAAATCAATATTATAGTTTCATTTTGTCAAAAATATTAAAATAACTGAAATGCATTAAATAAAACATTTATGCAATCCTTTATCCTATTAAAATCCTTCTTCCTCAAATAATGTTAGTAAATATTTAAAAACTCTTTAAATGCTAAATTTGCAGTAGGCAGGATGTAACTGCAAGTTGGATTTTTAAGGCCTCTGCTTGGCCATGAAGCTGTAAGTTTCATATGTACAACGCATCATATGAATGAACAACAAAATATTACATCTAGAATTAACAAATGAAAGCTCTAGATAAAAAATGTAAAATATTTTAAAGGCCCTGAGACTGTTTTTTATTTGCAGGATGCCTTCCAAATATGATATGAAGGTTTTCAAAAACTCAGAAAACCCCATAAACAAAGATGTAAATTTACATTCCAAGAATTAGCAGTAGTATTACTGATTACAAACAAATATGTACATCAAATAACTAATATCCTAGGACACATATTTACTCGGGATACTGTAAATTAAATGACTAATAGATTTTGTCAATAAACGCATCCCTTCTCAGCATGGGTTCCAACAACATGTCCATACTTCCTATTGGTGTATATTTAGCATGTCCATACTTCCTATTGGTGTATCTTTAGCATCTATATGTGCAATCGATAGTTTATAACCACAACATGGATTAAATTGGCTAAAGTGCTATGTCATCAGTAATAGGTGAAGCACATTC
The DNA here is from genome assembly GCA_007258455.2 of Sequoia sempervirens. Lineage (NCBI taxonomy): Eukaryota > Viridiplantae > Streptophyta > Pinopsida > Cupressales > Cupressaceae > Sequoia > Sequoia sempervirens. The sequence continues at coordinate 28,425 of VDFB02275534.1, forward strand.
ACAAAGGTATTCCAGATTTCAATTTGTTGTCTAATGTTGGAAAATGAACCATATCCAAAACCTCTCACTAAGAGGGCTGTAGCAATGGCAGGTCCTGAGTTCGACTCTAATTGGCCAATGGAAAACCAAACATGATATCAAGGCCAAGCTTGGATTTTGAGCGCCTGCAGTGCGGTTCAAGAGGGGTTTTGAAAAATGAGCCACACAATCCAAAGATGGACTGGTCACTAACATGAGGTTGGATTTGAAAGGGGAAGAGTAAACAGAGCAACACAAACAGAAAACAAATTTCAACTCATTCCTTTAAACACCATTACATAGCTGATACCATTACATTCATAAATGGCTGTTGCGTTTCTCATACTTCTGTCAAACATAAACCCATTACATACTCCTTACATAAATAGTTGCAAACACGTACTGAGCTGCTGCTCATAGAAACATACATTGCATTATCGGACTCTTGCTGGAGCTTCTGCTCTTTGACAAACATACAGCCATTCATTTCCTTACAGCTCTGCGGAGCTAGACTCTTGAGAGAGTGAATAACAAAATAAACTTCAACCAATATATAGAAAGCTAAGCTTCTACGAAGGACAAAAAACAACAGATAAAATATTATAGTTTATAGCACCCAGAAAGTGTGTGAAACCTATGTAGAATTTAATGTGAAGTCCTTTAAAATCTTTTGAAATCAATCTTCAAAATCTTTCTTCTTAATTTGTCTTCAATGCTACTTCAATGTTGATATGAGTACAGCTGAAGTAGTTGGGATTATATTTCCAACAGCAGCTCAGTGGTAGAACACCCAATATGTCCATGAAAAGTTTAATAATAATGATCTTTCTTATGTAGAATGTAAGATACTGAACAGTGTTTACAGTGATAAATTATATGTTTGTGGTAGTTGTAGATTTCAGTTTCCCTGTTCATTTATATTTTGGTTTTCCGTTTCATTCTCAAATAAATCAATGAAGATTTTAACTACTATATGCATAGTTATTGGACGTGTTCATATTTTTGCTTGCTATTTGAATACCATCATCTAGGGTTCAGAGAAGCATGGCTGAAAGATGATGGTACAGAAAAGTATGGCTGAAAGCATCCATAGAATTTTGGCAGTTTTAGATATCAAGTTTTTGGCTTACATATGTTATTTTCTGTGGGTCGGCTGCAACACGAACCTAAGACCTTCCATGTGCATGCTGGAACACTGACCTACGGACCTTCTTTGTGACAGGCTTTTTGGTAGTCTCCTTATTACGGTTCTGATGTGGCTCATTTCTCCAATAAAATAAGTGAATTATTTAATGGCTGGAACCATCCTTTCAATGGTGGTCCCTCCAATGATTGCAGGCTTGATTGTGGGGATAAATCTGCTCGCAAGAGATTGGTCATAGAAAGGACAAAAAACCATGAGAAATGGGTTATTGGAGGGTTCACTCGGAGTATTAATACCTCACTGTGAATCCCAAAACATGATTTCTACAAATGTCGCACCGTCGAAAATCCAATTGCTTAAAAAGGCCTTGGCATTTACAACGATGTCAGAGCCCGTGCATTACGACCCAAACCTACAAAGATCGAAGGCATTCTAGAAGAAGCAATTACAGACTTTTCAGATCTATCTACCCTGTTTTATTCGACTCTTAACACTTATCTATCAAACCCACCACCAACAACATTAAGAATCCATGATCTACATTGTACTGACAAGAACATTATCAATTTGTTAAAGACCCAAAATCCAAAACAAAAAATTTCCATCATCTATGAACAGAAACAAACAAAAGTAAAGATCAAAATCTCGGCATCTATATTGATCAGAATTAGAAATACCGCCACCATTCAGAACCCGATACCTGAGATGTAGTTGATACTTCATCAAATTAATATAGTAACATGCATAAAAACATCTTCATCAGATAAAATGATATTATCTTTCATTCAGATTCGAAATAGTAATAACCTTCAAAAGCCTTCCTGAGCTGTTCAGAGTCCTAAGTAGGAGAGGGAGTGGGAGATGGCACTGTGATTGTTGACATAATTCTTCTCTTCTGCTTTCGGAGAGCTAAGCTTACTAATACATGTAAAGTTTTTAGTGGTGATTTATAGGGTGCAATGCGAGGCAAATCTAGGAGTTCAACTGCGAGGAAAGGTGGCAACCATCTAAGCAAAGTTGTAAAATTTGAGTGTCGAGCCCTTGTAATCTAGATTGTGATATAAAAGTTTATAAAATGCGACCTATGTTTACAAATAGGTAAAACCAACATTAAAATCTTAAATATACATAAAAGCTAGATAAATATTGATTAGACAATTGGATGGGAACATTTTATTTCCATTTGTAGTATTTTTTTCCAATTTGATGACAACTTCTTTGTTCATTTGCATTGTTCTATGTTTTAAATCTGTATTCAAATATTTCATAATCATATAATATTTAATTTCTTTAAAGAAAAATCTAGATTTGTCTAAATTTAGTTCATTCCATTATTTAGCACTTATTATTAATTGTTTAATCTAGTCAGAATTTGCAAGTGCATCCATGCACAAACACATACTCTAACATATTTACACGGAAGGTGTTTTTATATGAAGTGAACGGCTTACTTATGAAAATGGTTGAAAATTGTGAAGAATGATGCAAGAAATCTTCTCAACCATCAAATTTTCTAAAATATTAAAAAATATAATATATAATTAAAAAAAAACTACATTCTTCTGTAAAAAAGATAGGATAAGAATTGTTTTTTTCTTTTAAACTTTTTAAACTTACATTTTTGATAAATAATAATGTTTTTAATTAAATAAATATATTTTTGAAACAAGTGTCACGTAGTGGCTAGTACTTGCCTTTGTAGTATTCTAATTAGAGGTTTGTAGAGTTGGAATAAAATTAAATGTAAGTTTAATTAATGTGAATAAAATTAAATGTAATTTTTTTTTTAATTGTTGTATTTTAGTTTTGACTTTTGTATTTTGTGTTTTGTTTGATTAATAATGTTGGTTTTTTTATATGTTTTGGTTATGTAATGTAAATATCTTGTTTGATGTTAAATATTTGAAAATAAAATAAATTGGAATAAATGTTTATTGTTTGGTGTTATTTTTTTCAAAAAAAATTAAAGTTGAATACATTTTAATATTTATATAATGAACTTATTCATTGAGAGAAGGAAGTAATTTATGAATTATTTGTACTAGACATAACTATGACTAATAAAGTTGAAGTTGAGTTTGTTCTTTAGAATACATATTTGCTAAAAATTAAACAATCAAATTCTTAGATTGATTCTAGTTGATTTTGAATTTGATAGTGAAATCTTCATATTATAGTTGAAGTTAAATATACTACTAATATAATAAATATATTATATTCTAATTTAATATTAATTATTTATAAATTATATTATATAAACTAAGTAAATAGATAATATTGTAATATTAATATATTTTAAAATATTGTTATAATTATTAATATAGTGATTTACTATTATATTAATTATATTAATAGTAATAATATAATAATATTAATATTATAATTAACATAGTAGTCAATTAAGATAGTTTATTAAATATATATAAAGGAGAACCTACAAAATAAAATAATTATATTATATTGTATATAAATATATAATATAAATTAATATATTACCTATATAATATGATTAACATTTACCTATTATCTTATATATCTATATATTATAGGTTATAATTTTTTGAAGAAACTATATATATTAATATAAATTAATATAAAAAAATCTTATTAATGAAAAGAAGAAGGAGCACATATATAATCAAATTATACCATAAAATATTAAAAATATAGATAAAGATATTAGTTTAATGGAAATAGTATATATATATATATAACCTACATTAAGTTATATATTATCTTATATATCTATATATTATAGGTTATAATTTTTTAAGAAATATATATATATATATTAATATAAATTAATATAAAAAAATCTTATTAATAAGAAGAAGAAGGATCACATATATAATCAAATTATACCATAAAATATTAAAAATATAGATAAATATATTAGTTTAATGGAAATAATAATACAATTTTTTTATTTTTTTTATTTTAATAGTGTGAATCCAAATCTCAATAAAATAGTTAATTGATTTTTTAAGATTTTCTTTAATAAAAAAATAACAATTACATACATAAAAAAATCATTCTTAAAAAAAGTCAAAATAAATCACATTTATTTATTTTAGAAAGATTTAATGAAATGATTTTATAAAGCAAAAATGAAAAATCATTCCTTAAAAAAATTTTAATTTGTTTTTCGCCAATAAACACAATTTTTTTAACCAATCATATGCACAAAAAATAATTTTTATAATTTATAAAGTTAAATATTTTACAAGTTGACTTTACAAAATTGAATTTTATTTTAATTTTTGTTTAAATATTGTTTTTGATTGGTTGAAAACTAAATTATTAATAACTAGTTAACTAAAAAAAGCCAAAGTCATTACAATAGTACTATGCCAATGGCAAGTACTAATAATAATATTAATAATAAATCAATAAATTACAAATTGGCATTTTCTTTTTTAAATAAGTTTCATTTTATTTTTCACTTTTTAAGTTTGGTATTACTTGTAATTTTAGATATAAAAATTAGAATTTTACTTTTAACAATTTTAATATAGTTTATATTTATTTTTAATATTTTATTTGAACTACAGTTTTAGTTTTTAAAATATAATATATTTAATAACATTTTAATAATATATTTTTATTTGTTAATAGTGAGTTTATGTTAATATTGTTTGTGATATATTAATTATATTTTTTAGACACATTTTTTTTATACACAAGATGAGTATTATATTAATATTAATTAAAAACTACAAGCGTCTGCTACGTAGGGAACCCAAATTCAACCACCAAAAAATACAGGGAGCCGCTATGCCAAAAAAGACCAACCACTAGAACCACCTTACAGGAAAACAACCAACCTATCCAACCCCACAACTACACCTATCCGTCTATTAAACAAAGCAAAAAGGTCGTTTGAATGCCAACTATGTAAACAGGGCATCACCCTCATTTCACCAGACACAAAAAAAAAAACCCTATACAGACACAAACCAACCCAGAGCCATACTCACAAAAAACCATTGGCCTTTGCAAAGGCCTCAAAATATTTAACCCAATCAATGCCACCAACCGCCTGTAGCTCAAAGAATTTCTTCCAAAATTCCACGGCCACCACCACTATCATCTGATGTTGCATGAGGGTTGGACCATGCAAATCTAGCAGGAAAGGATATACCTTCACCGCTTCATCCAAACACCAAAGGAGCTCCAAATCACAGGGCCTCGAAATACCCTTACCCTCGACCACAACATGCAGAACCTTGTCCACCCCCTCCACCAAATCTTTCCTAAACATCTTCACTAGCAACACCTTCGCCTCAACTTTGGGGACTTGATTGTCTATGAGGGAGGCCATAAAACCCGAGGAAACATGCAAATTATCCCTCCCATATTCCTTGTTTTCCAAATGCCTAACACCCAAAACCATCTTAATTTCCACCACTAACAAAGGATCATTGTTGGACAAAATGCACTTCAACCTTTGGTCTGTGATTTCCCTAAAAGAAGCATGTAGTGCCTTCGACTGCAACGAAACTGAAGTGTCCACACCAAATCTTGCCAAACCATCCACTGAAACCTCAACAATAAATCTTGAGCGCTTCTCCATCAACACCCTTGCACTAACCTCTCGCAGACGAGAGGAAACAAACAGCCACCACCTTCAAGCAGAAAGAGAAAAATGAAATAACCATGCACTGGCTTTGAAATAAGCTTTTAATAAGTACTAGACGCCATTCACCAAGCTGTCATCACCCAAGACAAGTGACCCTCCTTCGAGCATGCTAGATGTCCTTTTCGAAGGGATTAAATCCTTCAGATAATATGAGTGTTGCACTCAAAGCATAGGAAAAGGAGCCAAAGCTACCTCCAGCTAGCTTCATACAACAACAAGACTGCCCATTCAAATGCTTGCAAGGGTGTACTACTAACACTGATCTCCTAACGTCCTCCAAGCAGCCACAGTGGCATCGATTGGGCCACATCCCCTCTGCCAATCTGGAGGGACGCCTACCCTACCCCCCACAGAATTTAGATCCTGACTATACATGTTTCCTTGATGTTGGGACTGACTACACCTTGCCCCAAAGCCACATCCAACTTCTCCCCTAACTTCCAATTTGGAATATATTTGGACCTCAAAGCATTGATCACAAGAGTGGAATCCCCTTCAATTACTACTCTCCTCACCCCCAATTCCTTACAAAGATCCAAACCAAGAATAAGAGCCAGGAATTTGGCGGCATTATTTGTACCTTTCGGGAGAGACTTCACCAATTTCCCCAAAACCTCTCCTTCAAAATCTCTTACAATACAACCCACACCAAAAGGACCAGGATTTCCCTTAGAGGCCCCATCAAAGTTCAGTTTTACCCAGCCCAGATTAGGTGGAGGCCAGATCACCTTACCATGTTCTTCCAAAGATGCAACCCCCCTTGAATTCCCACAGGTAGGAGCTTTAATGCCAGACCAATTTTTTTAAATCCAAGAATCCCAAGCGGAGAAATTACCTCTCTTTGGATTCAACTCTTTCAATCTAGTGTTGAAGAGTTCCACTAAACAAGCCTCAATTTTACACTGCAACCTTGGAATTGACAACTCCTTATCTTGGAAGATGCACCTGTTTCGCTCCTTCCAAACTTCCCATAAGACCATCGACAGGCTCGACACCCATAAATTTCCAAAAATTGAGTTCTTCAAAGGAGAAGGCCATGCCTTTAACAAATCTATCAATTTATTAGGAAAAGTTGTTTTCCATTGGAGTTTTGAACATAACCATTGCCATATTCTTTGCAAAAACTGGAAATTCAAAAACAAATGATCTACAGTCTCTTCTGCTTCATGGCATAAAGGGCACCTAGATGGACTGCAATAGCCCAATTTAGCAAATCTATCTCCTGTGAGAACCTAACCCTGAGCAGTTGCCCAGGTAAAAATATTCGCTTTGGGAAGACAAGCTTTTTTCCAACACAAATGAATTGGCAAACTTGGACCTTCAACCCTTGAAGAGGCTATAATAGCATACCCAATTTTAGCTGAGTAATCCCTAGTTGGTGAAGCATTCCATCTCAATCTGTCCCTACTCGATCTTCACCAAATTCTCCTATTCACCAGCACATGCTCAAAGGCTTCCACTTCTTGCACTTCTAGACCTAACTGCCTAATGGATTTTCAACGATAATAACCATCCTCTGATGAAGAAGGGACTTCAAAGAAATCCCTAACCTTAGAACCCCAAACCTGTTTAGTTCTTTCCCTGACTCGGACTAAAGTTGGGTCTTTCACTAAAATAGGAAATCCTTCCCAAGAATCCTCCCAAAACAAAGCCTATGTACCATCTTTTATCTCCCAAGTTAAAAAATCCAAGATAAGATCTCTTGAGTTTTTAATGAAATTTCAAATCTGAGATCCATTAGGAAGGGATTTAGCAGTAAGAAAGAAATTAGGATCATTGTCCAAATATTTAGCCTGAATAATTTTTACCCATTTAAGCTCAGATTGGGAATGAATCACCCAAGCCAATTTTTCCCCTAACACCTTATTTTGTAGAAGCAATTTTTTCAAGCCATCACCATCCTCCTCCCTTTTTCACAAACCTTCTGCCATTTGACAAGTGGAAACTTCTTCTGATTTGAATTCCCTTTCCAGAAAAAATCCTTCATTACATAGTTTAGAGATTTGTTGGAACCAACAGGCAACTGCAAACAAGACATCATGTAAATAGGAAGAGCAGAAATAATCGATTTTAGCATCGTTAGCCTTCTTGCCCAAGATAACCAATGATTTTTCAAAGAGGAAAACCGCTCCTTGCACCTTTCAAGCAGAGAATTATAGATGCCCCCATTTTAAATTCCCTTCGTAAGTGAAAGCCCCAAATATTTGCACGACAATTGACACTTTTTGAAGCCCAAAATTCTTAAAATCTGCAACCTCCATTATACAACTAGTGTTAAAAAAGAAAACTTCCAACTTTGCCACACTAACCTCTTGTACCGAAGCTAGAAATTATTTCTCCAGAATATCTTTTAATCTTCGAACTTCCCTTGTCGAATCAAAACCAAACAACATGGTATCATCTACAAATTGTTGATAAGTAATAGATGGAAGGAAGCTTGTGACCTGAAGACCATCCACCCAACCATTCAAGTTCTTGCTTTTTCTAATGAGCCCAACACTTCCGCCATAATTATAAACAAGAAAGGAGAAAGAGGATCTCCTTACCTTATCCCCTTGGATGCCAAGAAAAATCCTTTAGGAGACCCATTCACTAGGACAGAGTACCGCGAGCTTGCAAAACAACCAAAAATCCAATCAAGCCAAATTTTTTGAAAACCAAAAGCCTCCATAATTTTAAACAAAAAACACCAATTAACCCTGTCATATACTTTCTTGATATCTAACTTCAACAACATCACAGGTCTCTTTTTCTTTTGTATCGAATGAATTACCTCTTGGGAAATTATCACACCATCAAGAATCGACCTACCAGGAACAAAACATGTTTTCTCCTCAGAAATAATAAAGGAAAGAATTTCCTTCAACCGATTAGCCACCGCTTTTGCAAGAATTTGATAGAGCGTATTGCAAAGGGAAATGGGGCGAAATTCATCCCAAGACTCTAGCTTCTCTTTTTTGGGAATAAGAGCAATTAGAGTATTATTCATCTCCCTGAGGATCTTACCTGAGTACCTTGAATCTTCAATTGCCTCTAAAACTTCCTTACCCACAAACCCCCAACACTTCTAGAAGAAGGCCGCTAGGAAACCATCTAGCCCAAGAGCCTTTTTTGGTTGAAGATCAAAGACAACTACCTTAATTTCTTCCTCTGAAAATTTGGCGTTCAAAAACTCCATCTACAAAGAAGAGACTAGTTTTGGAATATCATTAAGAATTGAGTTCTTAGCCTCCAAATTAGAACCTTCCCAATCATTAAGAAGATTTTGAAAGAATGAAACTATTGAAGCTTTAATCTCAAGCGAGTCTTCCAAAAGACAACCGTCTGCTACCTTAATACAATCAATCCTATTCACTTCACACCGAGCCTTAGTTGAATTGTGAAAGAACTTAGTGTTTCTATCCCCCACCTTCAACCAAATTTCTCTTGATTTTTGCCTCCAAAAAATTTCCTCTTTGGCTAGAACCTCATTTGATTTTATTGACAACTCCTTTTCTTTCTCAAAGCGAACATCATCCATACCTTGTTTGATGATATCCTCAGTTAAAACATCCAAATCTTCCTCCACTTTAAGTCTTTCCTCAAAAATATTTTTCAAGCAGTCCTTGTTCCATTGTTTTAATTGTTACTTTACATATTTCAGCTTAGTGACAATATTAAACATTTTGGAGCCACCTGGAGTACACTCCATCCACCAAGACTCTAACAATCCCATTATATTAGGATCTTTAAACCACATCATTTCAAACTTAAAAGAACAATGAACATGCCCCTTTTCTCCCTCAATTTGCAATTGAACTGGATAATGATTTGAACCAATCCCCGAGTTAATTTTGTTGTCCAACTCGTGAAAGGAAAAAGACTCAAATTACCTTTAAAGAAAAACCTATCAAGCTTTTCAGCTATAATGCAAAAAACTTTTCTACAATTGGTCCAAGTAAAACTACCATTCCCATTTGAATCTCCACCAACAAGTTTCTCCCAACAAAGTTCCGGAAGTCAATTTGAGATTGAAGAGCTTTCCCCACTCCACCTCTTTTATCTTCAGAATGCAAAAGAGCATTAAAATCTCTACCCAAAATGAAAAGTTTCTGAACAACCCCATTGAGAACCTCATCCAGCTCTTGCCATACTAGCCTTTTATGCGAGCATAAAGAAGGACCATAAACATTTATGAGCAAAAAATGAAGTTTTGAGATCAAACTGCTTACCCGACATACCATCCAGTGCCGACGAGAAATAAATTCTACCACCAAAACTGATTGAGGCTTCCAAATGGTTAACAAGCCACCTGAAGCACCCTCTGCCCCTCCACCCAACCATTTCCATTTTTTCAATTTTCTACTAAATTTAGCTAAATCCTGATCACCTAATTTTGTTTCTTGTAAGAGACAAATTTTTGTCTGACTAGCTTCAATATGATGGATGATTAGGCACCATTTGTTAGGGGCGTTTAAACCCCTAACATTCCACGTGATGAGCTTCATTGATGTTCAGGAAGAGCATCGCTCTTCCCTACTTTCATCATTGAGTCAATTTTCTTTTGACCATTTGCTTTCCCATTCGACTTACACTTTTCTTGATTCACAATTCTGCCACGCTTTTTGCTCTCACCACAGTCAACCATTGTTTTGTCCATATCCTTCTGATGAATCCATAGCTTGATCCTAGCTTCTACAAGGCCTTGAATTATTTTCCTTTTTTTCCCCGATTGCAGACTAAAAACCTCCAATCCTGAAACTGCCCCTTTTGGAAACTCTTCATTTTCCAAACCTTCTAGAGCAACCTCTTCTGCAAGTTCCCAGGAATTAGCTTTGGCCACCTCAACCAAAACAACCAATTCTTTTCCAACCTCTATTAGAGAATCCAACTCCACATTCCTACAATCTTCACCTAGGATGTCCAAGGCCTCTGAAATCTTATCATCTAGATCCATATTCTAAGCCTCCCACTGCTCGACCTCACCAACTTTCTTTTCCTTAGAACAAATACACAAATCTGCCTGAGCAGATTGTTCAGGCGAAGAGGGTTCAACACGCAACTCCTTATCAGGATTTAAATGAATAAACCTGATAGACACCTTTGGTACCTCACCATTGGCAACATAATGAAATTTTAAATGTTTTTGCTCTATATTCTTTTTCTTTGGGAAACCTTCAAGCTCTAAGGCCACTCTAGACTTACTCACCTTATTAAATGCTAATCTACAGCCTAAAGGTTGCACTAAACTGTTGTGAGTGAAAGAGTCTCCCTTCAACTTTTGAATCTAGCTCCCATAATCTGAGATTAATTCAATCTCATCCCAAATGTGACGAACTGGGTTGTTTCCAATGCAAATACACACATAGGAGTGTGCCTCTTCCTTTTTCCTTTCTTTCGCATAGACAAAGGTCTGCAGATGATTCCCAATCTCCTCTAGGATGTTTGGAGCCCAATATTCTGTAGGAAGGTTAGGAAGGCTATACCAGTCTTGCAAAGTCCATGAGTCTCAGGGTTGAAATCGACCTTCCAACACCGCAGATAAAAGCCACTACCATCCAAAACCCAAATTCCATCCACTATCTCATCCCTTAAATCTCTGGTCGGACAAATAACAGGAAAAAAACCATTTTGTAGGGTTTTGAACTAGAGATCGGAACCCCATCTAGCTTTCCACCATTTAACTAGGTAGTCCCAGTTAAGATCCAAACCATACCATTTCCCAATCAAACCCAAATTTTCTAACCTCAAAACCACAGCTTGAAGCTTCACAAAACTTAAAACCAAAGTAGCCTGACCACCCGAAATCCCATTACCATGCGATGGAGCTGTCTGGCGCATGCCCTCAACCTTTGCATCTTCCCTATCCTCCTCCTATTCTGAATCAAACTTTTTCCTCTGCCATTCCACCTTATTGAGACCTTTTCTCTGATTAGGGTTTCGGCCCAAACCTGGTTCCTCCAACCTTGAATAACCTCCAAAAGCTTTGTTGCCTCCTTGCTGCCATGACTTGCGAAAAGTTGCATTTTAGTAACCGCCTCTACCTTGATGACCCCTATTACCCAACTCATCCCTATGAAGACTTCGACCAACATAACCCTACTCATCTGCTCAGGAATCAATATGGTTAACGTTTGGAAGACGAGCCCATCTATTCAACTGCCAAATGCCATCAGTGTGCCCCTAATGATTATTCCTGAGATCATCCTAACCTTCTGTAAACCAATGCCATGCACCTGACTGTTGCAGACCACCCTATCCACGCGCCATATCTCTCTGTAATATTTTAGATACATATTTTATTATTATTTCAATTATAATAAATAAATAAAAAAATCACTTTTTTATTTAATCATTTATTAATTTTTTTAGCTAGGTCTCGGCCGTTAATCATTTAAATTGATTTAATAAGTTTATTATTTGTTATTAATTTTTTAAAATTATTATGTTTATTAATATTTAGATTTTGATATATTCTGAATTTTCATTTAGTTTATTTTATTTTAATTTTTAATTTAGGTTGAAGTTTGAAATTTATTTTTATTATTTATATCTTTATATGAAATTACAAATAATAATTAAAAAATATTAGAATTAATTTAATTTATAATTAGTTATCTTAAAAGAAAACTTTAATTATTGTAGAATAATTTTATTTTAGATTTTTGTTATAATTTATATAATAAAATAAATTTCAAACTTAAAATATAAATTAAAATTTATAGAGTGAGAGAGAGGTAACTTTTCATTAGTTGTTGCATGCCAACAATCCAAGGATAACATGTCCTAGGGAGTTATGCTTAAGGTTACATGTCATTTGGTTAAGGATATGATAATTCACCTTTAAAACTTCTTCAATGTGCCCATTGCACACTTAGGAGGAAAATAGATAGAGAGAGAAAGAGAGAAAATAAAGAGAGAGAAGTGGAGAAATGGAGAGGGATATAAAGAGATAAAAAGAGATAGGATACAAAAATAGAGGTGTAGATATAAAGGAATAAATATGGAGAGAGGAAGAGATAGGAAGAGAGAAGAGGAGAGACATAGATAGATATAGTCACATAAAGAGAGATAGATAGATAGATAGATAAAGAGAAGACAAAAATATAAAGATCTATCTCTTTTTCTTCCCATATCTA
>VDFB02275534.1:51257-117395 GCA_007258455.2 Sequoia sempervirens
AATATGCCCCCAATTGTAAGATACTTATAGATAATAGATAACAAGTTTACACATGACATGGTTTTCATCATATACTTGCCCAAGGTGCTATAAGAACGGTCCTCGCCATTAGTTAAATTTTCTCTTTAATTTTTTTTAATATTTCTTATTTATTTTCTTTCTTGTTCTAAATATGTGCTTTGTAAATATTGTTCCCTTAGTGGTCTTCCCACAAATATTATTGATTTCCAAATTATCTTTTTATAGATCTAGACATTGCAACAAGATATGCTTGTAGCCTTAATTTCAGAAGGTGCTACCAAAGTAAATGAGATTTTTTATGGTAGATTTAGATTTTTGAATTTGGATTTTAGATTTTTTTGATCTTATGTCTAGGATCAGGCTAAACAATCTTAGGCACCATGACAATTTATGAAACATCGGATGTTGGGATCAATAGTTTCTACAAAGATGGTTGACACATTTTATTTACAATAGTGTCTACAAATTCTTTTGATGGGAGGATAAAAGTTTCTTTATCCCCAAGATTTAGAGTAATAATTTTGATGATGTTGAAATTTTATGCTTTAATACTAACATGTAACTATTTATTGTTTATAAGTGCCTCAGAAAGGTTTACACAAATAGCCATGTCATAATTTTACAGATTTTTATTCTCTTGATTCTTTTTATTTTTGTTCTATTTTGATTAAGGACCTCTTCATGTTCTTTAGAATGTATAGAGGCAACTAGATGGAATTCGAATGATTTATCATGATCCCCTATTGTGATGTTAGCTTGGAATCCCACATTCTGTGATGGATTGATTATTTTGGAATGAATCAAGTGAAGTGTGAATTTATCGGTCCCCATTGATAGGCTCAAGAAATGGATGATAATTTTTATGGTTAAGGTGGATAATAAAGATAATGGTATCATTGAAAAGGTTGATGCAATAATGTTTACAAAAGGGTTATAAGAGTACTATATTTTTATGGCTTCAATGTTAAGAGAAGAATTATAGAAACCATAAAGAATCACTAACATCCTTATATTTATCTTTAGGATACATAGATCCTAGATTCCATGTTTCTTGATTTTTAGAGATATATAAGGCTCTGGAATTCCCTTCTCATGCAAACCTAATCTCTTTCCTTTGATATTTCATTATTTTATATATTTTATTTAAAATAGGATATTTGTTAATTTGAAAAAATATGTTAATCCATCATTAGATAGAAACAAGTCATTGGAACTATCAATTATCTTATCTACCAAAAAAATTGACTAAATAAAGATCATCAAACCACACTAGAATGAAACTCTTTCTTTCTTCTATTGCATGTTAAGCCTACCATAAGTTCAAAGAGATAGTGGAAGCTTGCCTAGCTAAAAAAGCTTATATATTTTATCCGTTGTAGTCTTTGTCAAATGATCTCGATGTGAGATTTGGATAGTGGATTATTGGACGAAGATGTAAGTGTTAGACACATAGGAAAACTAAGAGGGGGACTGAATTAGTTGTGCATTAAAAAATTTAAGCCCTCTTAAACATTCAAACCTTTATTATCTTTCAAACCCTTAATCAGAATCAACATGAAACAAATGAAACAACACATCAATAACCATGCATAATAAAACACCATATTTATGTGGAAAACCCAAGAAGGGGAAAACCACTGTGAGGATTAGCTCACAATATATATGAATAGCAACACTAAATACAATAGGCCCATTGCCCACAAGACTCACTAGCCAAAAAGAAAGAAACAAGGGCTCACTACTCAGATAGAAAGAAGATAGAAGAAGAATGTTACAAAGAGATTCATTATTTCAAATCAATAGGAGAATCCACCAAAACAACTTTATACCATCCACAACCTTCAGCTCATCACCTCCAATAACTTCAGGTACACTGAAAATGTAGACACTTTCTGCTCACTACTTTCAGTAGCCTTAGTCAATTAAGCTCAAATTCAAATCACAACACTTGATCACATTTCACACCACAACACACCACACACCTTCTCCAACAAATAACCTTTATGTATACCATCTACAACTTGAATAACATCTTCAAGTTGGCCTCAATGAAACGTTTGCACCTCGAACGTGCAAACACCAAATATATCGACACCAAACACCTTCTCCAACAATTAACCTTTCATGTATACCATCTGCAACTTGAAAAACATCTTCAAGTTGGCCTCAATGAAACGTATGCACCTCAAATGTGCAAACACCAAATATATTGACACCAAACACTTCCACGGCGGAAAGAAATGAAGGCGTACCACACAAAGGGTTAATTAGGAACCAAATCTACACTGATACACTTTTCCAAGCTTCCTCAATCAACAAAACACCTCCACAAATAGTATTAGCACACCAAGTCAACCAAACCTGTACTAACACTACAAGAAACCACATACATACTTCTCTAGGTATGAAAACATCATATGGACCCCATAGAAAAATCACACAACATAATGGAATATTCCATCACCAACACAATATTAAAAAACACTTCCACAACCACATTCATCTGAAGAAAATTATCATCATGTGCAACCATTCAAACCACCTCAAGTGACAACTCATGAATCCAACCTTGTGAAATAGTTGAACACCAAATATTCTAAGGGAAGGTAGATACAAAAAATATTAGCATATTCTGAAATCTGCAAGACAAGAAACATCAATGCGAAGAAATACAAAGCATTTCCATTTTACCCAGACAACCTGCTTCACATTCCACACACTAGTGAACAACACAATCTAGAATTTGAAACTCTGAATATAACACCTCTACTCATCATATCCAAACAACAAGCACATCTTCAATACTGAAGAAGTGTGAAGCACAACACAAAACACTTTTCTGACACATTGTATACTCTTTATTCATTTTTTCTCAAAAGCACTTGGAAACCAAGTACCAACAACATATTCAACTCAACATCTTCTCAATATCACAACCACACTTATAGGTTGACATCCACAAGCACTTACTCAAAACTACAAACACTACATAGGGGTTGACATCAATGACAACACCGATGAAAACATAGTGCAACAATCTCCCACCTATTCTAGAGGTTAACATCAATGGAAACACATCTCCAACAATCTCCCCCTTTGTCATTAATGGAAACACTTGCTAAAAAACCATCAACAACAAAAGCAATTCTGATCGTCAACATACAAGCATCTCTCCCCCTTACTAGAACATTTCTTGGAGACAACACTTTCTACATCAACACCATCTCTCTCTCCCTTGCACTATGGTTTTTCCAACTCCTTTCTCCCCATTTGACATTAATAGAAAAGGGAAAAACCAACAAAGGACAACACCTATATCCAACTCATGCTAATGACCACATTTGCTCCCCCTGAGTGAACCAACCAACAACACCACTACCTGCTCCCCTTGAGAGGTAGCCTTCATCAATCTAGAATAAATAATGAATCTTGAATTGCTCCACTAGACTAATGCACAATCTTATGCATCTATTTGAAATAAGGAGGGGCAATAGCCCCTAATTTTTGTCGAAGATACTCAAATGTATCTTTTGGAAGAGTCTTTTTGAAAATATTTGCTACTTGATCCTTTATAGGAACATACTCCATCTTCACTTCATTCTCAACAACTTTCTCTCCTAGGAAGTGATACTAGATTGATATATGTTTTTTCCTTGAATTCATTACCGAATTATTTGACATATTGATAGCACTTGTACTATCACACAAGATAGAAATAGGTTCATCATATGACACTTTGATGTCCTTCAATTTCTGCTTCATCCACAACACCTATGTGTAGCAAAATATATTCTTCTTTTACAGTAGATAATGACACCAAATCCTAATTTTTACATTACCAAGAAACCAATCTTCTTCCAAGAAAGAAAGCACCACCACTTGTACTTATTATTTCATCCACACAACCTGCCCAATCTACATTTGTATAAGCACTCAAAGAGAAGTTAGTATCCCTAAGATATCAAAGATCAAGCCTTTCAAGTATCTAAATGTCCTTTTTACTACTGTCACATATGATTCTCAAGGATCTTCTTGAAATCTAGCCATAAGACATATTGCGTGCATGATATCTGGTCTCTAGTAAGACAGATATAGCAGTCCACCAATCAATGATCTATATTTTCTCTGAGCTTTCTTAGGAGATTCATCATTTTTTCTCAACTTGCAACCAATAATCATGGGAGTACACACTAGTTTGGAGTCCTCCATTCCAAAATTCTTTAACATTTCCTTGACATACTTAGATTTTGAAATGAATATACCTTTTTCTAATTGAATAATTTGTAACCCAAGGAAGAAATCATCTCCCCAAATATTGACATTTCAAACTCATTCTGCATCTCTTCAGCAAAATTCTTACACATTCCTTCATTCCTTCCAAAGATTATATCATCAACATACACAACCACAATCAATATTTGATCTCCCTCAATCTTGAAATAAAGATTATTGTATGTGTTACTCTTTTTGAATCCTTGATTGAACAAGTAGTTGTCTAATCTTGCATACCAAGCTCTAGGAGCTTGCTTGACCCCATACAAAGCCTTCTTCAATTTACAGACCTTGTCCATATCTTCTTATAACTGAAATCCTTCTAGTTGTTCCATGTAAACTTCTTATTCCAACTCACCATTTTGATAAACCTTGAAGTCCTTATGTGCTGCAAAGGCTAAAAACATCCTAATAACTTCTATTCTTTCCATGGATCAAAAGTTTCCTCAAATTCTATTCCTTCCACTTGTGAGTAGCCTTTACACACAATCCTATCCTTGTTTCTGACTTCTCCATTCTCATTTAACTTGTTCCAGAACATCCATTTAGTTCCTATCACATTCTTGTTTTTTGGTATTGGGACCAATTCCAATGTATGATTTTTCTCAATTTGCATCAATTCTTCTTATATAGCTTTGATCTAGCTCTAATCCTTGCATTCTTCAGTCACTGTCTTAGGTTCCACCTTAGAAAGTAAACATAATTTCACTTGTTCCTCTATCATTGTTGCTTTTCTCTTTGTTAGCACACCTCTACTTTTGTCTCCAATGATATGATCTTTAGAATGATTCTTCTATACATAATTAGGAGTCTTAGGATTCCTTTCTAAAGCTTCTTCCTCTTCCACTTGCATCTCTTTCTCTTTATATTCCTCTTTTTCTTGTTCTCTATAAAAGGATTCATCAGATTCATAACCTTCTAACAGCATTGAATTCTAATGTAGTTCCTCATCCACCTTGATACTTGCACTCTCAATTATCTTCTTTAACATCTTGTTGTAGCACCGGTATGCCTTTATTTTTGTAGAATATCCAAGAAATATTTTGTCATATGATCTTGCATCAAACTTCCCTAAGTTCTCCCCATTTCTTCTGATATAGTATTTACTTCCATATACTTAATTATTTCACAGTAGGGGATTTTCTATACCATAGCTCATAGGGAGTCTTTGAACTGTTTTTCCTTCCTTGTCCTCTATTGAGAATAAACTACAATGTGAATAACTTCTCTCCAATAGACATCCAACATATTTTCTTCCTTCATCATGGTTCTTGTTGCCTCCTGGACTATTTTGTTCTTCCTTTCCACAACTCCATTTTGTTGAGTCCTAGGAGCTAAAAATTCCTTTTTATCCCATGATCTTCAAAAAAATTGTTTAACTCATTGGAGGTGAACTCACCACCTCTACTAGACCTTAAACATTTGATTCTCAAATTTATTTCATTCTCAACCATAACTTTAAATACTTTAAACTTATCTAGAGCTTCAAACTTTTCTTTGAGAAATGTTACCCAAGTCATTCTAGAGTAATCATCTATTAACAACATAAAATACCTATCACCTTGAGAGCTTCTTATTCTTGTAGGTTTTCATAGGTCTATATGCACCAATTCCAAAGGTTATGCGATAGAATATTCTTTAATTTTGAACCTCTTCTTATTTTTCTTTCCAACATGATACTCTTTGTAAATAACATTGATAGGCTTTGTAATCCTTGGAATATCTCTCATAGCTTGAGTAGAGTTGATCCTCACTAGGCTATCAAAATTGATTTGACCAATCCTTCTATGCCATAGCCAACTTTCATTGATTTGAGACATAAAACACTTCCCACTAGGATTTTTGAGTTGATAGCTATTTCCTTTTGTCCTTGGTCCTACAACAACCAAATTTTTGGATCTTCCTTTCCTAATTTCACAACCATCATCCTGAAATACAAGATTGTATCCTCTACTACACATTTGTCCTACACTTAGAAGATTATGTCAGAGACCCTTGATATAAAGAACATCATCTGTCTTATGCTTGCCATCAAAACTAATTGAACCTTTTCCATAGATCTTAGCACATGTATCATCACCAAACTTAACAAGAGCACCATCAAAATTCTCAAATTTAACAAACTTACTCTTATCACCTATCATATGGTTTGAGCATCCACTATCAATTATCTATTAGTTTCTCTCCTCTATTGCATGAAAAGTAGTCACCATAGTTGCTTTGATATTGTGACATGTTTCTAGAGAAATTTCCTTTGCACATCTTCTAGGTTTAGTAGAATTATTTCCAACATTCAGAGCCATGAACAAGCATTCACCACTTTCACTACTTTCATCATTTGGATGGTTTTATTCCTCATCATCAGATATGCCACCATCTTCTTTAACATAATAACTCTTCTTGACAAATTTACCTTTGTAGTCTTTATGTTTTTCATTTGCAACTTTGATTAGAAATTTTGAAGCATAATGACCTATCTTCCCACAATTGAAACAATTTAAGGGTAACTTACCTTTGTATTTACCAGTGCCCTTTTTCAATCTTCTTACAAAATTTGTTTCCACCTCACCAAGATCACCCAGATATGATTCATCATTCTTCTCTTTCTTGCTAAATTTAAAAGTAGTATCTTTCCTTGAATCATCTTGACCAAACTCTCAATTCAAAAGTAGTTAAAGAACCAAACAATTTTTCTCTAGAATATTGATCTAAATTATGAGCTTCCTCAATAGAAGATACTTTAGAACTATAAGATTTAGGAAGGGTTCTTAATACCTTTTTCACCACTTTGCTCTCCTCCAGATTTCCACCAATACCATTGATGACATTGACCACTTCATCCACCCTGTGCATGTAGCCTACAATATCTTCATCTTCTAACATCCTTAGGGTTTCAATTTTGGCTTTGAATTTCTGCATCTTTGCTTGCATGACCTTATCATCTCCTTCATAAATTATTTCCAACTTCTTCCAGATCTCTTTAGTAGATTTATAGCTTATCACCTTCACAAGTTCTGAACTAGAAAGACCACTTAAAATAACATACCTTTCTTTGCCATTGTTCTCATACTCTTTGATATCATTATCACTTATCGAAGCAGTAGTAGGCATAGTATAACCATCTTCAACTGACTTATGTACACCATACCCTAAAGAGACAAGATAGCCTTCCATCTTTGCCTGCCAAAAGGTGTAATTTTTTCCATCAAACATAGGAGCTTTGACATTTTTCCTATGTGCCATTCGGATCTACCTTAAGCGGTTAAGATTCTTCCAAGGAACCTTGCTCTGATACCAATTTTTAGAAACACATGACAACTAAGAGGGGAGGTGAATTAGTTGTGTGTTAAAACATTTAAACCCTCTTAAACATTCAATCCTTTATTATCTTTCAAACCCTTAATCAAAATCAGCATGAAACAAATGAAACAACACATCAACAACCATACACAATAGAACACTAGATTTATATGGAAAACCCAAGAAGGGAAAAGCCACGGTGAGTATTAGATCACACTATATCTAAATAGAAACATTGAATACAATAGGGTCACTACCAAAGGGCTCACTACCCAAAGGACTCACTATCCAGAAAGAAAGAAAGAAGGGCTCTCTACCAAGGGCTCACTGGCTAGATAGAAAGAAGATAGAAGAAGACTTACAAATAGATTCACTATCTTATATCAATAGGAGAATCCACTAGAAAAAAATTATACCATTTTCAACCTTTATCTCACTGCCTCTAGAAACTTCAGGTACACTGAGAATGTAGACACCTTTTGCTCACTACTTTTGGTAACCTTAGTCATTTAAGCTCGCATTCAAATCACAATACTTGATTACATTTCACATCACAACACACAACACACCTCCAACAATTAAACTTGCATATATACCATCTTCAACTTGAAAAATATCTTCAAGTTGACCTCAATGAAACTTATGCACCCCAAACATGCAAACACCAAGTAGGTCAGCACCAAACACTTCCACGGTGGAAAAAGTGAAGGTGAACCACACAAATATGAGTTAACTATGATCCAAATCTACATCGACACACTTTACTGAGCTTCCTTAATTAACACAACACCTTCGTAAATAGCCTTAGCATTCCAAGTCGGCCAAACATGCACTAACACTACAAGCAACCACATACACACTTCTCCAAGTCTAAAAACATCATGCAAACCACATAGAAACATCACACAACATACTGGAATATTCCATCACCAACATAATTTCAACAACACTGCCATAACCACATTCATCTGAAGAACATTATCATCTTGTGCAACCAATCAAATCGCCTTAAGTGACAACTCATGAATCCAACCTTACAAAATAGCAGGACACCAAATATTCTAAGGGAAGGTAGATATAGGCAATATTAGCATACTCCAAAATCTGTAAGACAAGAAACCTCAATGTGGAGAAGTGCGGGGCATTTCCATTTCACCCAAAAAACCTACTTCACAATCCACACACTAGTGAACACAACTTCCACTGCCACACGATCTATAATCTAAAACTTTGGATATAACACCTCTGATCATCATATCCAAACCACACAAGTACATCTTCAATACTGAAGAAGTGTGGAGCACAACACAAAACAGTTGTCTATCACATTGTACACTCCTTATTCATTTTTTCTCAAAAGCACTTGTAAACCAAGCACCATAAACACTTTATCATCACAACCACAACATTTAAAACTCAACATCTTCTCAATATCACAACCACACTTATACGTTGACATCCACAAGCACTTACTCAACACTACAAACACTACATAGGGGTTGACATCAATGACAACACTAATGACAACATAGTGCAACAATATCCAACAATATCCTACCTATTCGAGAGGTTGACATCAATTACAACACATCTCCAATAGTGAGGTTGTCAGAATGTATGTAAGATGTTTCTTTTCTCTTTAGGTGTGATGGATACTTTAGTTATGGGACATTGATTAGGTTTGTGATATTTCCCTTCTAACATTTAGCATTATTGGGAAGGTTGCAAATCCCCAAGAATAGTCACTTTCATGCCTTAATTGGGGAACTTGATTAATTGATAGAAGGTGGAAGGAATAACTTTTATTATGTGAATTTGAGGACATCCAAGAAGGATATTGTATATGGAGGTTCAAGATCAATTATGTGCAATAAGTTTTATTGCATAATAGGATTAAATTTAATTGGACTATATGATCCCTGATAATTCGTATTTTATGTTATCATATACCTTGATAGCAATAGTTTTTGAACCCAATACTTCCTTTGAGTAACCAATTTGTATTAATATTAAAGTGTAAATGTATGCTTCAATGTTTAGTGGAGGTTATGAAATAGTCTTATGGGAGGCATGCCATGTTGGTTGAATTTGAGATGATGGTTTGAGGACAAGTATCCAAAAAAATCTTGAAATTTTGATGGATCAATATTATTCAGGACACTTAAATCCTATAAGACTCTATTCAATTTACATCCTTTTGAACATTAGATGTCCTGAGAATTTCCATGATTGATATTTACATTAGATTCTTCTCAAATTTTTTGATAATATTCTATTGGCCTTTGGGAGTAACAAGAGAAGGACCTTAAATAGTGATATTACATGTCTCTTTATAATGCCATAGAGCTGAGAGACTTAATTTTGATGGTAGCTTTTTTTTTTTTTAGATAATCCACATGAATAACAATAGATTCATATGAATGAGGGATTTTATTATAATGAACATTATTTTCATGGTCATTTTGACCTTGGTTAGGTTATAAATGAGTTTGATCATGCTTTGGAAAACAATTTTGATATTATCCCCAAAAAAATTGTTGGGTGATGTTGATGTGCTTACTTATAATTCAGTGGATCCATTATAAATGAGATCTTGAAAATATCCCTTTAGCTTCTTGTACTAATTGGTAGAATTTTCTCCGATCTTATGGTATTCATAATATTCATTTTCTCAATTTCATGTGTGTTTGGGCTTATATTGTCATCAAAGAGCTTAATTCAGGGAAAATAATCATTTTTGTGATGGATATCTTATAAAGAATAACTTCCAATGTTTCCTCAAATTTAATCACTCTATCACTCACAATATTTTTATTTTTAATAAAGAAAATAGGCTTTTTGGATTGATTTTAAATTTGATATTCTTCGAAGATTTTGACTAGTACCTTAGCAATGAGGGAATTATCAAATTTAAATCCTTTCTTAATGATTTTAGGTTGAAACACAACATACTTATAAATGAAAGTCCATCTCTTGATTTAACTTAGCAATAAAGATGTTGACTAATTGCTTATTAGGAATGGGCCAAGAGAATCTACTAGACAAGATTCTCCATCTTTGTAAGAAGGAAGAGAATATTTCACCATTCCTTTGTTTAAAATTAAGTAGATCCATCATAGTAAGGTTGTGCTCCACATTTTATGAAAATTTCCTCACAAATATTTCCACTAAATCTACAAATGTGATAATTGGTCCTTTGGGAATATGTAGGAACCAATCTAATCTGTATCCCCTTGATTCCATGGTAATAACCTTTTTAGGTAGATATCAATGTAGAAAACCTCTTACCATGTCATGAAAAATAGTTCATATGGTCTCCTAGATCTCCCTTTCCCTTGTAGTTTTCAAACTTGGCTATCTCAAAATAATGTGGAAAGGGGATTTGTGATATTGATCTATTGAAGGGATAAAGACATAACTCCTAAAATGTGTATGTTTTACTTTGATTTTGGGATCATATTTCTAGGTCATGTATAACATCCTTCATTTCTTTCTACTTTTAGTTAAATGTTTTACCCTAAAGTGGCATTGATGGGGTAAAAAAGTTGGGTGGTTTGGTTTTCTAACCATTTGGCTATAATATATAATTAGTCAATAAAAAAATATTTATTTTGAGTTTCATGTTGTGCTTCTTTTCTCTTATTTTTATTTGAGGCTTACATTGTGTTTCTTTTCCCTTATTGACACAAGGATCATTGGGATTGTCACTTATTTTATATGTGGTCTAGTTAGGTTTTTGGTGTCATTTCTTGTGTTATAAGCTCATGAATTATGATGTTACTCAATATCTCAAGGTTATAGTTTGGAAGAATCGTAACTTCTTATTCTAGATGTCACACAATAATTTCATCTTGGTGTTGGAATATGGAGCATTCTATGATCTTTTAAAGTGTTATTCAATTTATTATGTTCATCACTGGACTCACCCAAGCTCAAAAGGCTCTCATCATTACTATTTTCAAGTATATTTTGAAATTATATTTGGTGATAGGGTCCATAATAATAAAGATAAGTTGAAATAAAAGGAATCTCCTCATTGAAGTTGAAATAATTCTAGCTGATGTCTTGTTATTGTTATGACTCTTATTATTGGTGTGGTTTGATTTTGGTTTTTAGTTTACTATAATTTAGCACAAAGGGAAAGACAAAGAAGGAACAATAACAACCTATGTTATTCAAGTGGGTGTGTTTTTCTTGTGACTCAACAATATACCACATGTACGTGTTGAGTAACTTCTCAGGGCCAACCCTCTATCTATGCATCATATGATATAAACCATTGGCAACTTTTTAATCTAGGATTAACAAGGTTCAATTAAGGGAGTCTTTGATATATAGAAAGGTGTTCAAGGACCAAGTAAATGATACAAGGGTATTTTCTAAGGCTTACATATTGATGGGATGAAATCACCTCACCTCACAATGTTCTCAAAATAAACAACCTCTTAGCCAAGAGTGAAAACTCCTCAAAACATGGTTTTAGAGATAGATCCAAGTAAAAATAAATAAAAATAAGAAGGAATGGTTGCTTTTGATTCTCAAGATCACACAAAGTGCAAGAGAAGAACATACAAAAAATATCCTTGGGTAACACAAGTGGTTAGGTTTCTTTTGATCCTCAAGATTGAACAAAGTGCAAGAGGAGATCATACACGACACTAGTCATACACACAAAAACAAGAACAAGGTAAATATTAGCTTCTTAAGATTTGAATGTGATTTGTATTTGAAATTGAACCTTTGTCAAATGAACCTATCAAATAAAAGTATTAGTAGTTTGATTTCTCTTGATATTGAATGTTGAAAAACCCTACATAAGGAGGACTAAGATAATGCAAAATATCTAAATTAAACCCTGCAATTCAAGGGTTAGTAAATCAAAATTGAAGAAATTTAAAAATAATAACTACAAGACACAAATATTGGGTGGTAGTCACAAATTATATTGATTAGGTGTAGAAATCATGAATTAATATCAAACATTAAAATTTATAGATCAAGATTAAAAATGTAGATGCCACAAATAAGATGTAAATGCCACAAATTTGATACAATGGCAAAACTTACAAAAATCACAATTAAAAATGAAAATGCTAGGGATTTAGTACAAATGACACCAATTAGATAAAGGCACTATAGATTGGACATAAATGTAAAAAAAATAACAAATAAAAATATAGATGTCATGGGATGAGTGCACATGGCACCAATTAAATGTAGATGTTGAAACACAATCATGAACACTAGTCTAAGAATTACAACAAAAAATATATTAAAAAAAAACTAAATCCATAAAAAACCTATAAATTAAGATTAAGATAGGAAAAAAGGTCCCATTTGTTGTGCGAAAATATATATCTTAAATTTAAAACAAAATAAAAAGAGATTAAAATAATACTAAACCCTTTATTCTAAACCAAGCATAACCTCTAACTAAGCTAAAGTTAATTCAAATAAAATAAATACTTGATAATCTTACAAATATAAACCATATTTGTTGAATATGATTGTTTGAGATGTGATTTATGTGGTTACTGAAGGATTAATGCAAGATTTTTGTAGCATATATCTATCAAGACTTTCTTGGATTATTGTGTTTAATGATGAGATTTTGACAGCATGTGCCTATCAAGCTAGTGAGGATGATTTGATGATGAGGGTGGATTTATATATTTTAAATTAAGGATGTATCCAATAGTCTAAATTTAAAGATGTAGTACTAATAAGGATGGTTGATATTGATTGATAAAAATTTACTAAGTGTAAATGCTAGCTTATAGAGAAAATAACAGATGAATGGTTACAAATAAATACTAATGGAGATTAATTGAGATGATTTTATTAATTGAGTGTGGGTAGTCATTTGAATAATTAAAATTTTATTTATTTATGAAAAATAGAGTAAATATATTTGTTTATTTAGAGATAACTAACTAACCAAATAATAAAGGTCAATTTAGTTGATTAGGTAATGTGATAATTTGATATATTTAATGGTATGAAAAGGGGAATTATGGATGAAATTTTTATATAGTGAGGTGGTACTTAACATGGTACAAAATGGTCAATTTTAGGTTCCTATAAGGGTCAACATATTAGAAGCAACAAAATATTCTCTAGATAAATGATTAACATGTTCTAAATAAAAACAATTAGTAGCATTTAAAATATTTTGACATTTAATATTTAATTTAGTTGGTTTTTCTATTATTGTATGTTTGAAAACATATATGAAGTCTATAATTTGTCTCTCCATGTAATCCAAATTCATGTGATCTTGTAGTATTGGTGGTTGTAGGCCATTTTTTATTGTTATATAGGGGAGATGAGGAGTGTCTACCCCTCAATTTGATTTTGGGTTTCTTCAAGTCATATATTATTTTCTAGTCATTTCCTATTTGTTTGTAGGAATTATTTCCATATTTCCCATGCTCAATAATGGTGTATGAATGAAAACATGTAATTGCTACATGAGTGTGAAACTATAAAAACTAATTCTCTACCATCACTCTTATTGGTTCCACATAATTTTTCATTATCATCACTCTTATCTCCATGTCCTTCAAAATTTTCTCTCCTTCCTTACCTTGACTAGATATTTTATCTCATTTGCTTTTATTATATACTCCTTCACACATTTCCCTACCTTTGCCTCTTTATTTAGCAATACCATAAGGATTTATTATTGTATAATAATGCTATCATATTTGCATTTATATTCACAGTTCTTCAACATATGAAACATAAAAAAATCATCACTTATGCACATATTATACTATTTGAGGAACTAAAAATAATACAAAATTTATGCACATGATTTAGATGAGAAGTAGATTTAGCAAGAATATCATCAACATGGTCTTCAAGAATGGAATGCATAAGATCATAAAAGATAAGATTCATGCCATTTTGGTAAGTGGAACCAACATTTTAAAGTCCAAAGAACATGACCACATAATAGAAGCCTCCCCAAGGTGTGGTAGAAGTCACCTTATGTTTATTTTGGAGATTTACTAGAATTTTCAATTGTAACCCAAGAAAACATTCATGAAAAAGAGAAGCTCACAGTTGACACTAGAGTGGACAATCATGTCTATGATAGCTAGAGGGAAAATTATCTTTTGGAGAAGTTTTATTGGGTCACACAAATTAGTGTCGATATGAATACAATTTCCAAATTCAACCATACGAATGTAATGTCTCCATTTTTAGCACTACGCTTTCTAGTGACTATTAGCCTATTTTTGAAGGCTCGTAGGCTAGTCAAAGGAAAAATTAGGGTTTCCTATTTTCTAGGAGGTTTCCTTCTGAGTTATCAAGAGTTACATGCAGGAGTTTGGCAGTTTGTCTTCTGGGTATTTCTAGGTTTTTAGAGAGCTTCAAAGGGATGTGACATGCAATTCAATCAGGGGTTTGCATGCAAGAGCTTTACAAAGAGTTTTATGGGTTTTTATGGGTTTTTGGAGAGCTTTTGAGTGGTATGACATGCATCTACATCAAATGACTTTTCCAGATTTTCTATTTTTAGTAAGTTGCGATGGCTACTTGGTTTTTGCTCTAACTGAGTTTGGAGTCACTATTTTTAGTAAGTGTTATTTTTGCAAGTGTTATTCTTAGCAATAGTCCTGCAATTCAATGCAATGTTATTTATGGCAATGGTTTTGGTAGCAGTTCAACACTGGGTTACTATTTCTGGAAATGGTGGTAGTTGCGGTGTTGGCATCTTTGTATTTTTAGCAGTGGCTAGTTCTTATTACTTGCTATTTATAGTTCATTTCTTAATGAGGCATTGGAGAGCCTAAGGTTGAATTATTTAAAGCTGATTTTAATCAGTCACTTAAGTTGTTTTATAAAATAACTTTATAAACTTATGTGAGGGGGTAAGTGGTCATCAAAAATTACCTTGGTGCCTAAGTGATAACTTAAAGTCATTTTAGAAGGCTACAAAAGTGCAAAAAGTTTCCTTATGAGCAGGACGCCCAAGGAGGAATAAATAATTTAAATTGATTTAATTTTCTAAGGCTTAAAGGGGGGACGTCGATTTTAGGAGGGAAAAATACAATTCAAAACTTAAAGTTGCCCAAATTCCCTCTCACTCATTATAAAACATCATTCTGGCACTCATTTGGGGCATCTTCTTTTTGGCAACATAATAGGATGTTGTTGGATTGCTTCCAGAGTGCTTGGGCTACGAGCTGAGGACAAAAACCCTCACCATATTGGATTGATTTTGGTGGTGGGAGATCCGCCCTAGTCATATTGTGATTGATTCCACATCAAGGATCATACAACGCTTAACAGAGTTCAAATTTTTTCATGGTTTGAGTGGTAGAAGATGAAGATTTTGGTTGTGTTTTGATTTGGGTTTGCTGGTAGAGATTGGTTTTAAATTTCACTTCATTTTGGTGATGATTATTAGACATTTTGATGTCATTTTAGGGGTTTGATATACTTTATTAGAATTCTGGAAAGTCAGTTTTTCTCCATGGTTCAAGGTCAAATCTCTTCATAACTCCTTGGACAATTGGCGAGCCATTTTGGGTATTAAAGAATTTGATTCCTCATTCCTTGGTGCCTCATTTCAAGTCATCATATAGATTTATTGGTGAAGGTTTATTTTTTAGGCCAAATCACCCTCAAGGAGGGTTGTACCATTTCCAAGGCATCATTGGTTGGGGTTGATGTTGTATAACCTTAGCTATATCAACTCAGTTTCAATGTTTGGTGGTTGTTTGAAGGCTTAGAAACTCAAGGGACGCTCATAGAATCCTCCTAGAAGAGTTTGGAGGTGATTGGAGCTTTACTGTTGTTGTCATAAGGCTAATCTCAGGGCTGAAACTTCTTGTAACAAGTTTGATTATTTATTGTAATATTTTGATTTAAAGCTGAAAATGAATGCTCTTGATATCAGTTGCAAATTCTATTGAAAAGACATTGTTATCTATTGGTTTTATTGTTTCATTCGCAATCATTTCTTTATGTTGTCATACATCTGAAAATGCATTTGGAAACATACACAAACATATCATTAAACTAGCAAATAGCAGATAGAGGTTTTCAAAAAAGAAAAGAAAAGGGGGTGTATGTTACAACGAACTATATTAGAAATCTAACACAAATATTCAATGGGATAAGTCCCACCTTAAGAAGTTTTTTAAAATTTTATTTAAAAATTAAAGAAAATTTAGGTGCATTTTAAAAATCTATTGCTTTATTTTTTTGGAATCAGGGTAGAGAAAAATATTATGAATGAAAATATTTTCATCAATACAAGGCATGTATTCTTTTATCCAAGTAAATAAACCAAAGAAATCATGAAGAGGTTTAGATGAGATTCACATTCTATAAAGGAAAGGAACTCACCACTTTTAAGCACCTAATTAGGGTCATTATGATCTAGGGGAACATGAATAACATCACCTATAGCGAGGAATCTTATAATCTAACAAATTCATTATAGGTATTTACAAATTTAAATATAAAAATTTAAGGCAAGTGAATTAAATCATACCATGATAAATCAAAATATACTTGTGCGCATTAGAGAAAATCTATGTAGAAGATCAAGTTCACACTCATGAAGATCAAGTCCATAGGTGAGAAGGTAAAATGAAGCAACAAATAATTATTTTTTAGAATATGAGATTATCACATTGTCTTAAAAATTTATAACCAAGTTGAAGTATCTATTGGCATGTTGTACATCATTTCCTCGTCACTAGTTGTTGAGCTAAGTATCATGTTCAAATATTTTAATTTCTATATTATTCACATTTATGGTAATGATCAACCCTAACTATAATATTTAGGTTAATTAGTAGTAATTGAATACATTTGTTTTAATTATCTAATATTTTCTACAATAATATAAAAAAATTTGAAATTTGTAAACAAAGATAATAAATAACTTTTAAAAATTTATACTCGACATTGCATTTTATACTCTTTATAAGATAATTACTTTTGATGATAACGCTTGTTAAAACTTGAAATCATAATTATTTCTTCCTAATTAATTAATTTTATACTAAGCTTTATTAAGAAAGGAATTAGAGGCAAATGTTATGTAAGTCACCCCTTTTGCTAAATTAGTTTATCCAACATTCTTGGGAAGTAGTGATTCCTTTTATTATAATTAGTATAAACAAAGGGTTTGATTGTAAAGTGGATTATCTATGAATTAGTATTGAGGTTTGCTCCAAGGGGTGCCCCATTGAAGATACTGGTGATAAATTTTAATGTGAATTCAACATTTTCATGTAGTATTATTCTTATGTTTCCATCTACAACATATATTTCTTGTATTCTTGTTATTCAACTAACTCTTCTAAGAAGGACCATATCTTCTAGTGTCAAAGCTCTTTCTAGGGCCATTTTATATTGCAACATGTTTCATTTAGGACCTTGTACGACTATCCATCATTTTCTCTCTCATCGCCCTCTTGGGATGTCAATGGTCAAAAATTAGATATAGATGTAGTTGTACTAAGCTTTTGTCTAATATTTTGTCCCATTTTTTCATGCTCATAGTTTCTTTTCACTTTAAGGTAGAAACCCTTATTGAGGGTTTTCAAATATTATAGGAGAGTTTTCATTTTGGGTTAACTTGGATTCCCCATCTAGGTTCTAATGAAGGGTAGATAGGCTAGCCTCCAAATCCATGTCACCGAAAACCTTTGTATATGGTTTTATGCTTCTATGTGCCCTCATGTATATTAAGAGAGCCCATAGTTGTTTTTAAAACATAACCCTAGGGATTCATTGGTTATTTATGACTTTTGATGTTGTTGGTAAGTGGATTGACACTTGAAATGATACTTGAATTACCCAATAGAAAGTGGAAAAAAATCCCCAACAGTTGGAGAGATTACATGTGAAATGAAAATCTTCCTCTAAATTTGAGAGGGGTAGCTTTGTGATATGATAGGGGCTTTAGGGGTTTTCATGGGGTTTTAACTTGAATGTACATAAAGGTATGAAAATACTTAAAGTGATTGAAATTCATAAAGAAACCCTCAATAACAAATATACCGATATTATTAGAGTTTCACAAAAATACTTAAGATTGAAACAATTCCATCATGAGGATCAAAGACTACGCATAAGAAACCAAATGATGAACACATATCAAGTCCAAACACATCAAGTTCTAGATACTAATAAGTGAATATGTTTGAAAGAAACTTATTGAGATATGACAATTTCTTTCAAAAATTATTTTTGAGATTACAAAGGTTATTATCAACACATAAAATATAAAAGGTTAATAAAACAAGTAGAAAACATCATGGATGCACTTTCAAAAATTATTTCCCAATGATTTTTAGATTATACAACTCCAAAAATACCTTATGTCCAATTTGTGAGAACCAAAAGTCCTTTATAATGCTTAGACTCTTATATTTGTAGACTCTTTCTTAGTAACTACCTTGTAACCACTTCGGTAATTGGTTCCTCAAATTGTGAAAAACAAAATAAGTTTTATTAAAGTTAAAAATTTCTTAACTTCCGCACAAAGGAAGCTTATTTTCTAACCCATTACAAAAATGATAAAAGTCATTATTATAAAATAATTCACTAAACATAATTAGTGACTTATAACTTTTTATTACAAGAAAAAAATCACATAAATCAACTCATTGACAATTTCAACTTCATTTATTTACATTGACTTTGATGTCTTCTAAAGGAATGTTTTGAGTTAATCTTGCTTTTGTTGAAGAGAAGATTTTGCCTTGAATTTTCTAAATAACTTGACAACTAAGGCCATGACTTCATTGTTAGGAATGATTACACTAATCATTCTCAACTTCCAAGTGGCATGATTCTTCTAAATATCCTCCAAACTCTTATAGTAGCTAGATAAATTATCACTACATACATCAAGAGTAACATAAATGGTACTCAATATTTTCATTACATCCACCCTGAAAGCATATTTGTTGAACAATTATACATTAATAATATTCTCAAAGTTGTCTTGTATGACCCAAATATACATACCTTGAATCTCATCCCTTAATAATGCATTTGTGATGATTTCTAAGAGATCATCTAAAATCTTCAATTTTATTTTTTCACAAGCTATCAACACTTTTTCTCGTTCTTCAAAAACCTTGTTGCATTGGCATCAATGGTTTGTCATTGATGTTAAAGTTCATGGTGATTCTCATGGTATGCTTTGAAAAGGTGTTGATTTGATGTGTGATGTCAAAGATCATTGAACATATTCCATCTCATACATAAGGTCTATCATGCATAGTTTCTTTAGGTCAAAGTATCATGCAGTGGTGTTGTTGCATGATGATTGGTGCATCCAAAGTTTTGTTCCAAGACAAGGTATGATAGAGTTGATTTCTTCATGACAAGGTACTATGTTGATATTTGTATTGTTGGATTCTTGTTTACAAAGGTGTTGATGCAAGTTGAGTTGATGTTATTCATCTCATGGTACATAGTGGAGAAAAAGTGATAAGTATTTGCCAAAAGGTGCTTTTTCATTCAATTCTTGATGTCCATCATGGATCTGAAAGTATTGCTTCAGATGTTGCTTCATAATATGACATAGACACTTCTTGTTCCTTAAGGTATTCAATGGATAGGATTTTTGTATAAGTGCATATTTGATGAAGTTAGATATGGACAAACAGATCTGAAGAGTCGTCAATTAAACATTAGAAAGTTGCAAGAGATTTATAGTGGACAAATGAAGGTTGTGGCAGTCTCAAGTTAAGATTTTTGTGTGTAGCATTTTTCTATATTCCATAACCTAAAACTCTATGTCTAATCTAAAAATCCTATGTATATGTTATACCCTATGACTTTTATCATATCTAAAGCCTTACATTTATTCTATTTTCAAAAAGGGCATTAGGGTTTTTACGGTCTCTAAAGCAAATGCACTTTATATTCTATTTCCTTGGTGACTTAGTATAACTGGAAACCAAATTCTTAAGATATGTCTTGAAGGGTTTAGGCACATTGGTTTGTTGGCCCCTAATCGACTTGATAGGTTATGGTCTTATATTCCACCACTTAAGAGTAAGATCAGTGGCTTTGTTTAAATGTTAGATTGGCAGATCAAAGGCTCGTATTTAAACTCTTCAATAACTATTTCTAGAAGTAGGTTCTTTGACAAGAGTCTGATATTTTTTGTCTTAGATTTCAATTACATGAAGTTGAATAGGTGATTTCTTTGTGGTTTTCGGTGCCAAATCTGACGTAATTGGTTTTCAATTGGTATGCTTTGAATATCAATAGTCAATTGATTGTATTGAAGTTTTTGATTGGAAGATTGAATGATTTTGAAAAGGGTATGAATGTTTTGATTGAAAAAATGACAAGGTGGAATAACAGTAATTACTACTAATATTCAATAAATTTCTCTTATGCAAGAAAGGATGACTATGATCTAAATGAAAAAGGAGAGTGTATTAGGTTCTTTGAAAATGTGATCTAAACACCATATTAGTGTAATCTCAAAGAAATCTCTTGTGACTAGAGTATGATTTATGCTCAGTGAAAAAGTGAATTGATCTCTCAACATAACTGTATTCTTATAATATGTTTTCTTTGCTCAAGGTTAGTGTGATTTGAATGAGATAATAGAGGACTCGATACAATGAGTGTATTTGTTTAACAGTGTTGTGGATGAGTTGATATTTGTGTGATTGAAGGCTTTTGTTGATTAGGGTTGATTGCTAAAGCAAAAGGCATGAGTGTGTAAAGGATAGTTTGCATGAAATGTGTTTTTTTTTCTTCTTTGCACATGTAAGCATAATATGAATGAGATCATAGATGAAAGGAGTGGCATGCTAGATGTGTAGCAAAAAGAATTTGTTAATTTGTAGAATTGAGTTTATTAGATTGTTGGAGCATGTTGTGATCAGGTTAGATAGGTTTTTGACAGAGCAGGGATATAGTTCTTGATTGAAATATGATAACAAGCAGATTGGGTACATGATGCACTATTTTATCAGTACTTTTAGACTGCTATTGAAGATTGTATGGATTCATATCTATGAAAATGATTTGAAGTGAAACAAGGTAACCCTCTATATACTGTTATTTTCCTTTTTGAAGATTTTCAATGACACATGTAGTTTTTCCAGTGAGGCTTGTAGATTGCCAATGAGGCATATTGTAGCTAGTGAGGCTTGTAGATTGCTAGTGAGGCATATTGTAGCCAGTGAGGCTTGTAGATTGCCAGTGAGGCATATTGTAGCTAGTGAGGCTAGTTGCCAGCCAGTGAGGCACACAACTTGTAACCTGTAAGGTTTTGAGTAGTGAGGTCTGTGAATAAATATTCATTGATCTCCCTTCGGAATTTATTTTGTTGAAATATTGACCCACACTTTGCATTTAAATTCATTCGGCCCTTTTTGTTAAAACATCGTTGCCTCTGTCGCGTGTCTGCTCTGCACTCCCAGAAGGATTTCTTCCCTTCGCATTACAAAATGGCCTCACAACGCTACCACATGTCCACTCGGCACACATTTGAAAGTTGCTTCCCTTCATTTTTGAGTTGAGCTCCGTCTGCATGCCACGTGGATCCATCTTCGCATATTTTAGCAGTGCCCACAATTGGTACCAAGAATGAGGTAGGTTACACGTGTCTCCTTGGCACAAATTTTCAATGGAAAAGGAAAAAGACGAACATGGGCTACGTGATGTCCCCACGTGTCTATCTAGTGGGTGTTTCTTTTAAACGATGAATGAAGCAAGCCAAGGATTGCGACCTCTTGTCGTGTGTCCTAACTGCTTCAGCAGGGTAATGACACTTGTCTACATAACTTCGTCGGGACCACTTCCATCATTTGCAGAGGATGCACTTGAACTTGGAGAGACCAAATGCTTTGGCTGGAACCTTTTTGTTGCAACAGCTGGGAAGAATCTTTTATTCTGTATCATTGTCAAAGATTCTCAAATCTTTTCTATTACTGCTCACCAAGGTGGTGGGAGCATTTTGGCTATATATACTCCTCTTTGTTTTTAGAGGAGGGGTTCTAGGATTTTGCAGAAAGAACATAGATTAAGAAAAGACACCAGGCCTTTGTTATTGTTTTTTTAATTATTGCAAAAAGACTCGCAGACTGTGCCAATCAATCGGCCTTTCTGCTCTTATAATATTTGATTAACTTTAGACTGTGCTGCTATTGTTGGATGAATCATTCGCAGAACTTCTATAAATTGAATGCAATTTTGTTGTCTTAGACTATGTCATATGACTCTTCTTGTCAGTAAATATGTGTGCAAAGTTATTTTATGGCAATGAATGAATTATTTATACTTTAATCTCTGGTTTATGCTTTTCTGGGACATTGCAAATTACTGATCGAGCCCTTAGATCTATGATTTATTGTGCCTATTATCTAAATCTTAGCACATCGCCTTAGATTAGACTTTCATTTTACATTCGTTTCACTTTCCCTTTCCAAACCCCAACTATAGAAGAAGTTGGTTTTTTTAAAAATCTGGAGGTCACTCAGTTGAGCGCAACAGGTCCCCCATAAACTGAGTTTCCCACAAAGGGTTGTTACCTTGCCAACTTTTGGCATCAATAGTTTCTTTTCCTAGCACGCCATGGGACTAAGCTTAAATGAATTTATGCTTCAGAAGGGTGTATGAGCCATTGGCATGTTACTAGGTCCCAAACAGTGAAAAACCATAGTCTACTAGTACCGCCACTAGGAACAATGCAGGCCACAATTCAATTGGTAACCGTTTTGCTTCCTCCACCCGTTTCGTTGACCATGTTTCCAGGTGCCAATAGGAATTATGTGGCATGGGACGCCAAAATTCCCCTCGTAGCGATAGTAGCACCCATTGTATGGGTTGCTATCCCAGCCTCGGCTTTGAAGGCTATACCCAAGTTTATTGGAGATGGCTCAAGAACACTCGCAGAACATCTACAAGATGTGGTGGATGTATGTCTTGTGCATGGAATAACTGCTCAAAATGTAGCGCTAAGGCTCCTCACAACTTCTTTCTGAGGTAGGGCACTGGATTGGTACCGAACCTTACCAGCTAACACTATCCGTACCTGGTATGAGCTCGAAGACTTGTTCTATGAGATATTTTCAAACGATGGGGATCGCTCCTTGTTGTATTATCAACTATCTACCATAAAGTGAGCCCCCCAAGAGGTTATGACAGACTTCAATGCCCGATTCCACACAAACTGGTAGAGGATCCAGGTCGCTATCTGCTCGCCTCCTAAGTTAGCGTTCATATTCTACCTAAAGTCTATCAACCCCGACATTTCCATGATGATCTAGTCTTTGGGAAGGACCACTCTGCCAGGCACTTAGAATGTCGCCGTTAAGGCAGAAAATAATTTGATAGATGCCGAAAAATCATCGCCTCAGTCCATCATGTCGATATTTCCTGAAATATTGATGCCTCCCTAGGAAGTCACATCAACTAGTGCACCTGTATCTCCCCATTCAATGTACACATATGCGACAATGCCACATAGTGTTGCCTCTACATTTGGCTCTTCTAAAGATGAAATAAGCAATCTCAAGGAATTGCTACGAACTATGGAAAACGACATAACCACCCTCAATAGCAACTAGGGAACACCTCTGAAGCCTACCTACCAAAATTATCAAGGTGGAAGATCCTCTTACCAACAAAATCAGTTCCAAGGAGGCACTCAGACAAATTCGTAGGCACAAACAGGTCAAATGGTACCATTACCCACTCTGCTACAACGCGCTAGCTCAAGCTCAAGCATAGAGTTGACTACGGGTCAAAATAATCTAGCAGATGACACTAACCCCTGTGCTTCCCTTGCAATGACGCGCATATGCCCCGAAATTGCCCACGCGGAAACTTACAACAAAAAGTGGCAGATTAGCACAACCAAGCTACAATGTCAACCCACATAATCTATGTGTATACCTCTTCATAAATAGACAATGTGGTGCTCACCGTGCAGATGCAAGGGATGTCACTAGAGCAAGAAGCGGACATCACCCCCAACCACGCACTCTTTTCATGGATGGAAGATGAAAAAGTGGTGTTTTCCAATGATACATCCGCCTCTAAAATGTTGCAAGTAGAATCTGACTACAATACTCGCTCAAAGAGGAGATTTACGAGTGAATCAGTTGTTTCGCAACTAGCCAGCCTGCAACCTAAAAGTGCTTCTGATCAGATACCTAGCACTTCCACAGCGTTGCCACAATATCAGCCACAAAAGGAAATTATTATAACAAGAGCAAAGGAGTAGAAATCTCTGATTTCGCCACCTTTCAATGTGGTGGAACAATTGAAGAAATCATCCACTAATGTGTCTTTGTGGGATATTCTAGCCATCCCAGAGTAGAAGACACTACTACAAAAGGCTCTCCAGGAAGAGGTCAGTGCAGCGCTGATGGAGTAGTTGCCCAAAGCAAAAGTTGTTGATCAACCATCTCCTACCAAAGTCCTTATGAACAACATAGCGAAAGCCCTTGCTAAAGTCAGAAATGAGTCAAAGCCCCAACCCTTCTTCTTAACTCTCATTATAGGAGAGAAGTTATTACACAATGCCATGATTGATTCTAGTGCTAGCACCACAGTTATGCCTAAACAAAGAGCTGAAGCTTTAGGACTCAGCTGTGAACCCTTAAAAAGGGGAGTGATGCAACTTGATGGGAACATAATCAAAATCGTAGGTGTTATCAAGGCACTCCCCTTAACTCTATTTGCTTGTCCTAGTATCATTGTGTCGCAAGACATTATGATCATAGATGTTCCTCCCATGTTCGGCCTCTATCTATCCCAAGAATTTACTTCAAAGGTAGGCAGATACCTATCCCTGGATTGGTCGCATTTGATCCTTAGAACCAAACATGGTGCAAAAATGAAGTTAGAATTTGAAGCTTTACATTCAAAACATGTAACCGATGAAGCCATGATCAATTTTTAAGTTGTGCATACCTCTACCACCAAGTAAGAAATGTATTGCGCTAAGCTACTAGAAGGTGAAAAGGTGACCGAAGACCGGAATAATCAAGAGGATGCTCTCTTGAGTGAACATTTGGACAATGAAACTTTCAGAAACTACCATGCTACTGGATTGGGAACCTATGTCATCTATGATGAAGATCACGTGCTCCCAAAGGTTGCCAAAGGATCTGAAAATGGCCAAGCACCTGAACTTTGGACGTTGCATTTTGATAGAGCAAGATGCAAGAATGGTGCAGGAGCTGGGATATGTTTAATATCCCCACAAAATGAAAAGACATTGAGGTCTTTCTGCATCCAGTTTGCTTGCTCAAACAATGAAGCTGAATACGAAGGATTAGTACAAGGTTTAAGCCTTGCGGAGCGGATGGGCATCAGGAAACTAATGGTGTTTGGAGATTCTGAAATGGTGGTCAACCAAGTCTGGGGAATTTCTGTAGCAAGGAATGTTTTCATGAGATCCCATCAGCACCGGGTATAGGACCTAGTTGAGAGTTTTGAAGCCTTCAGCATCCAAACCGTTCCTTGAGAAAAAATAGCGATGCGGATCGCATGGCAGTAGTTAGATCCCAGTTTGATTCTGCCTCTAACCTCATTCACAACAAGCACTTTGTACGAGTGATAGTATGACCGGCGATTCTCGATAACAATCAAAGCTAGAATTTTTTTTAAAGTGATGAGCATATTTCCTCGTTCATCCAGTAGTCGAGGGAATTTTTCGATCAGCTCCAACCAAAGGTTGCTGAGGCCTATGAGGGACAAATCATTCAACTCAAATCTAACAAAATTTTGAAGGGATTGGTTACTCTCGAAAACCTTTTCGATTATGACGATGCAAGAAATGACACGAGGAAGTTTGTGGTGGAAGAAAGCGACTACGCAAATCTTTAGGTCACCGATGGAAGAAAACTTAAAGACGGGAAGGATGTCCCACATCATGATAAATAAAGGCTCATTAATTTCTACAAGAAGTATGAAGGATTAGTGGCCTAGTCCTATGATGATCTAAAGAGATACGATCCTAACATCATCTAGCACACAATCGAGTTGGCGGAAGGTGCAAAACTAGTTCGACAAAAACAGAGGCTGGTGAACTGAAAGATTGAAGCAATATTGGCACATGAGCTAACAAAGCTAATCTAGTCACAGGTTGTCTTTTCAATCAAGCATAGCATGTGGGTATCCAACCTAGTCCTGGTCCAAAAGAAGAATGGAGATATATGCTTGTGTGAGGACTTATGAAACCTAAACAGAGCATCCCTTAAGGATCATTATCCACTGCCTTCTATGGAGTTAATCTTGCAAATGGTGGAAGGATAAAAAAATGTTTTCCCTATTGGATGGCTTCTCTGGTTATAATCAGATCTGGGTTAAGGAAGAGGATCAACACAAAACTATGTTCACTACAAAGTGGGGGAAATTCACGTATGCTAAAATTCCTTTTGGCCTATCCAATGGAGGAGCTACCTTCCAACAAGCAATGGATATCACTTTAAGTGAATTAATCAATAAGATTATCCTAATCTATCTAGATGATCTTACTGTGTTCTCGAAATCTAAGAATGATCATTTTGATCACTTAGAAATGGATTTTCAAAAATTCCAGGAGTTTGGGGTTTCCCTGAATCTAAAAAAATGTGTATTTGGAGTGTCGCAAGGCAAGCTATTGGGACATGTGGTGTCTAAGGAAGGAGTTTCATTCAATCCCAAGTGGGTGAAAGCCATCAAGGAGCTTTCCCTTCCAGTTAACAAGAAAGGCGTCCAGTCTTTCCTGGGGAAAGTCAATTTTGTTAGCAAATTTATATCTGACTTTGCAGGAATAATCAAGCCAATCACCTTGATGTTAAAAAAGGATCAAGCATTAAGTGGACAAAGGAAGCCAAAGAAGCCTTTCAGAAAGTTAAGGATGTTATTTCCTCAGCTCTTGTACTGGTTAATCCAGACTTATCTAAGGACTTCATAATGTATTGATTCAGTAGCAATTCAAGCATAGCTACTATCTTAACTCATAAAGATAATGAGGGAAAAGGAGAGAATCTGTTAGCTTTCTACTCCTAGACCCTGAAGGAATATGAGACTAATTATAATTTCATCAAAAGGCAGACATTTGCAATGGTGAAAGAACTTAAGAAGTTCCATCACCTAATCTCCTACAATAAGGTGATAGTTTATGTCATGCATTCCAGTGTGCGTGAATACATCATGGAAGGAGAAGTCTCTGAGAAAAGAGCCAATTGGATCACCAAGATCCTTGAGTATGACATTGAGGTCAAGCCTACCAAAATCGTCCAGGGAAGAGGGTTGTGTGAATACCTGGCACATGACGAAGAAGTGGACATTGAAGAAGAGCAACTAGAACTAGTTTTGACAAATGATTTAGAGTTCGGAAGCTGCTGGCTAACGGACAAGGTGAGATTTATGCAAACAGGGAAGTATCCACTAGGTCTTTCCCCCCAAAATAGGAGATACTATCGACTATAGAATTGTGGATATGTGTTAATTGAAAGGGTCCTTTTCAAAAAGAACTTCAACGAAATCCTCCTGCGATGTGTTACCTCAGGGAAAGCAAAGAGAATCCTCAACACTTTCCATAGCAATGCTACGGGTGGACACTTCTCTGCCAAGACCACCGCCCTCAAGATCATGTGCACGGGTTATTTTTGGTCGACACTTTTCAATGACTCGCACTCCTTGGTGAAGGCTTGCAAGGAATGCCAGTTTTTTATAGGGAGAAGAAATAATTTTGCGATGCCCCTCAAACCTATAGTGGTCAACAAGCCATTCATACAATGGGGCCTGGACTTCATAGGGATGATCAATCCTAATTCCATCACCGAACACAAGTGGATCCTAACGGCTATAGATTACTTCACAAGGTGGATGAAAGTCACACCGCTTAAGAATGCAATAGAGGCAGAGATAGTGGATTTCCTTGAAGGATTGGTGACAAGGTTCAGCCCTCCAAAAACCATCATTTCAGACAACGCCAGAGCTTTTCTAGGCACAAAGGTATGCCACTTCACACTAACAAATGGCATATTCCTTAAGACATCGTCAAATTATTACCCAAAGGGTAATGGCCTAGCCGAGTCAACAAATAAGAACCTAGTCCAACTCCTCAAAAGGATTGGTTCAAAGCACCAAAAGGAATGGCATAAAAACCTCTGAGCGGTGCTCTGGGCAGACTGCATAACTCCTAAGCAGTTCCTTAAGACTTCGCCTTATGAGCTAGTGTACGACAAGGAGGCACTATTGCCTATATCCATGGAGATTCCAATGCTCCAATTGTTAAAATCCCTCGAGATAGAGCAGAATGGTGTCATGGAGGTTCGACTGGCCAAATTATTGGAAGTACAAAAAAAAAGTGAGAAGTCCCTAATAGCCATGACTAACCGCCAGCAGGTAGTTAAGCGATGGTTTGACAAAAGGGTGTCCAACCAAGGCCTAAATTGTGGAGACTTGGTGCTAAAATTCAATGAAAGGGCTGTGAAGCCAGGTCAGCATGATAAATTTGATAGCCTTTGGGAAGGCCCCTTTAAAATAATTAAGTGCAAAGAGCATAATGCCTTTGAATTGGAAAATATGGAACAAGAGGCATCAGGAATTTCGGTCAACGAGATTCATCTTAAATTGTTCCATTAAGTTGCACGCTTTTACTAGTGTAAATATGTATAGTTTTTTTTATTTTTCTTTCCTTTTGTTCTATTGGCCAGTTTTTTTAATTAATCCATACTTCAGGGTGGAGAAATAATCCATCATTGCATAGAGCAGGGCAAATCAATTCATAGCAAGGTGAACAAAGAAAAATAATACCTGCATGCAAAGAGAAACCAAACACATATGCTGAAAAGAACAAAAACTTATGTTACAAAATACCAAGAGAAAAAGGAGCCAAAGATTTTATAAAGCTATATTTCATTATATATACGCTTTTATATTTACATGGAAAAATGGCTTAAGGACCGTATTTCAAAAAGTATATGACTATATGTTGTTTCATTTCCATATATGCTATACGCAGGCCTTTTTCAGGCATATATACAAAAATTAGAAAATGGGTATTATATCCTTAAGATCAGAAAGCAAAGAAAGAGGCATTCTCAACCAACAGCATGTGCGGCAGCAATAGATGCGTCAATTGCAACGTCCACTATGTCTTCATCAGTAGGTGCACCACCAACAACAATAGTGATATCAACAGGAGCAACAAACAGCAACAGAGGGAACACCAGGTTCCTGAAATTAGTATACCATTCAATGTCGTAGAATGGCACTACGCTATAGAGATGAAAGAGGAAATGGCATGCACGACTAACCCTTTCATAGTGTTGATTTTGTGACTGAAGGCGAAATCCGCTCAGGAACGGTAGCCACAGGACGACCGCTTCTTCTTCAATGTAGCGCCTAAGGTCACTTGTTGTGGGTAGGCCTACCCCATACGCAACGTTAGCAACAACCTTGCCCAGACCATTTAGATACTTCTTTGGGAAGATTTCTTTAACCAGCTTCAGCACCAATGGCCTAGGGATGCCAATATCCAACATGGACGCGATAAAGTGCAAGCAGACATTGGTATTAACCCAATACTTATCCTCATATTCCAGATAGTCCCAGCCCAGAACCCACTTCATGGCTATTAGAGCCAGGGAGTGTTTGTTCTTCATCATTATTTTCAAATTTCTGGTGGAAATCTCACCAAGAAAGGTCGTTTATGACTTGTGCGACACTAGCCTAATGGGGGTGTTCATGGTGATGACGCACTGCAACTATCTGGTAATGATTCCTAAAAGCTTCCTAAAGGCTAGCCTATGAAGATACTTCACCAATTACCAAAGCTAAACACTAAGTCAATAACCTATTACTAAAGCTTACTCAAATGCTAAGTGTGATTTCATTACCACTTGGATGCCTATTTATAGAAAAAGCAAGGAGAAGTGTGGCAATGGGCTTTCCAAAAATGTGATGATAATAAAGTGCCAACTTGAGAACTACGCCTAATCTTGCTCGAATTTCCTAACCAGTTGTGCTTGCTAAGTATAGTTCAATATATGCAAGGTTAATGAGAGCTAATTAAACTAGCTTAAGATGGTGGCATTCATCGGCAGTGAGCTACATGGTTCTAAAGTTGTGGTGTCACTTCTCAAGCGCTTCCCAAAACCCAAGGCAAGATTCATATCTTCTCAGGTGTTGATTGTTTTCTTTGGCTTAATATTTTCATTCGGAATATTAATTGCCAGCGCATACAAATGCTAAGCTAAGAGAAAATCGTCGACCCAAGTTCCAAAGAAATCACATCGTATCACACGGTTGCCAATGCAATTATGAATTCTTGTCACTTCAAAATGGAAAGTAATCCATTTTCGCATGAGTCAAAGGGTGGGCGGTACATGCCGAATTAAATGCAAAAGGCCACTTTCATCTACCACCTTAAGAAAAGATAGCTAAGTATTACATGCAAAGTTTTAAATGCTTAAGAGTCTTTTCAAATATGCTAAGCCAAGTAAAGACAGGTTTTTAACATATCCAAAGTCGAGGAAAAAGTTGCAGAGAATTCAGGCCTAGCAAAAGCTTCCATCAAAAGATACAATGGCAGAGAGTTCACAACAAGAGATACAGGGGGAGGCAACAAAACCTCTGCTCAAGTCCATACGAGCATCACATGTTGTTAACATCTATGAAGGAATTTCATATGCTACACCCGTTATACCAGAAAATCCAAAATGGGTGAACACGCTTGAACTAGATAAGCCCAAAAATTACAAAAACTAGGTTCAGGTCCAGGAGGATTGGGACAATATTCATGACCCGCAGCTCGCAAAGAACCCCAAGTCTTTGAGAGAAGGGGCTTGTGAAATGATGAAGATGTCCAAGAAACAAATATCAACAACAGAAAAGATATGGATCAATGCAATCCTGTAGTACATGGTCCCATTAGTGCACTATTGCCCAGAGTTGGTTGATGTGGCCATTCAACATTACAACCTGAGCACACACAACATTGAGGGTTGAACTTTAACAATTAATATTAGCTTGCAGGCTATCTGGCATATGCTATGTATTCCCGACCCAACCACCAGAAAAGAGAGGATTGAGGCATTCACTCTTGAAAAAGGAGAAAACACATGGAGGGGAATGAGGAAGGGCCCTCAGTTTTTAATTATGGAAACTGATAGGTAGGGAGTAATGAGCCAAAACCTGCCAAGTATCCTGGTGTCATACAATGTGTTTGAGAACAGCTTAAGAGAGGCCTTTTCAATGCTAGCATTTTTTTGTGGCCTGGACATAGACTAGGAAGTGCACTCTTTTCAATTAGGGTCGAGTTTCCAATTTCGCAAGCAACATGATTTCTTCTGGTATGATTTCCCAAACTACCTCATATAATAAATGATAGGGAAAATAGAGAATTACCG
Organism: Sequoia sempervirens; assembly: GCA_007258455.2. Classification (NCBI taxonomy): domain Eukaryota; kingdom Viridiplantae; phylum Streptophyta; class Pinopsida; order Cupressales; family Cupressaceae; genus Sequoia; species Sequoia sempervirens. The sequence goes on from VDFB02275534.1 coordinate 83,216, forward strand.
AGAGGAACGAAAGTTCAGGTTCCTCTCTTTTCCTACCCATATGTTTTTGCATCAGAACTCCAATTTCTTCAATAAGCATGTGGGTTTATCTATTTTTGATGAAAAGGACAGAAGAAAGCCGGTATCCACATGGACACCTCTCCCCTCGGCAACATTTGACTACTATGCATTTTTAGATTTATTTATAACTCTGATTTTGCAAGATTTACAAGGAGAAGATGGCATGGGCATGGTCCGACTCAACACGGATCAAACTGGATATATGCAGGTCTTTACTCCCGCATGTGATTGGTTCATCGTTGTGGATTTCATAATCATTCGGATGTGGGGTTTCACTGAACAACCATTCTGACTCTCGGCCTACGTCACAAACAGAGTGTTGGCTCTTGAAATGTATCGACAGGAATGTATTATTGACTAAAACTTTTGTAGGGGACCTCCCAAGAAGAAGGGATGGCTCTAGTTACCCATAAGTTTCAAAACGGTGACCCTGGCAAAGAGGCTGACACACCCACTATTGCAAGATAAGATGGATCATTTAGGGTTGGTTTTGATATGTGATAAATGGTAGTATAATCCTTTCAATGATCTACAACATGCACACATGAGGGTTATTCACACTCCTCAACCCTACTGGGAAAAGAGGCCTAACCCGTAGGAAAATAAGGATGAGTATTTAGTTGAGCTGGTGCATATCCCCACATAGGATAATAGGGAGCCATGGCATAAGTTCTACTTCGTTGTGGTGATGGTTGATGAGAATCTCAAGATGGGGACCACCATGTACAACAAGTTGTGGTATATGGAGCAATGGACTCTGGAGAAAATGAGAGCCTTCTGGATATATCACCAGGAAACAAAGCAGCTTGAAGCCCCTTATGGAAGCTTGAAATTTGATGAAGAGTTTGAAAAATGGTGGGATGATGGACATGCAACCTCCAACTCAAGCGATGAAGGGAATGACAGCCTGGGAGATGAATCTGAACAACAAGGAGAAGAAGAAGCGGGGACCCCAACGTCTTCCGCTCAACAAGTGAAAAGCTCCACAGGGCGGCCCTCCTACGCAGCTTCAAATGTGTGATTCAATGTTTCAAGGGCCTCGCAGTCACTCAATGTAAGGAAACTATGCAGCCATAGAATGACAATTTCCACATAACCCAAATTTGAAACATGCAAGTAAAATACTCAACATCAACATGCAAGAGAATAGACAACATACCCATCAAAGATGACACAAGATATACCCTGGGAAAACTCTCAAGAGGGAAAAACCCAGCCTCCAAAAGCATCCACACTCCATGTATTATTCAGCAATGAAAACCCATTACAATACATCTGCAGAGACTCCATGAACACTTCTGAAGCACAAGCTATCCATGCATTCCATGTGACCAAGCATGAATCCACACATCCCATGCCATGCTTCAAACCCTCACACATGCACAAGCTCAACTTTGACCAAGTTTTGATCCAACCTTTTATCCAACCCTAAACAACTACCCTTGTGGTTGCTTTTATAGAAACAAGCTCCCACAAAACCACCAGTGGTATTACATAAACCATGTGCCCAAAAATACAACATCATGTGACCCCACATTTAATATTGGGTACTTTATTATTATTTATTATTCCCCAATATTAAATAATTACATTTTACAATTATGTCCCAATGTTACATACAACAAAGTGGCCCCAACATTATAACTCCTTGTGATGCACGTTCACCTAGAAACCCCTAGGTGCACCACACACATAATAAATAAATAAAACATTACAAACATTATGCAAGGTGTACAACACCTAATTCTAACAATCTCCCACTTGTTGTATACATTGCATAAGGGGGTAACAAATAAACTCCATAGGCAACATGTACCATCCTAGAATCCAAGTGCTCCATGTGCTCCATCAAGATACCTGTAACAAGAACCAAGGTGACCACCATCTCATCCATGAATGCTCCCATCCTCCACCATGCCAACTGCACTAAGATAAGAACACATCCAAAGAGATGTCACACTAACTGTCACAAAGAAGCATAAACCTGCCTCAACCTGATATCTCAAAACACAAACACTGAATCCAATATGCACCAGTAGCTTTCAAGAATAAATCACCATAGCTGAAATGACACCCACAGCAAGTGCCAACACATCCAACTATCCATACCTCCAAGGTATACATAACATAGTAAACTCATGCCAACAACATATCCACCCATAAACCGCAATAACAAACTCCATGTGCAAACCTGTCAAAAGCATGACATACACATCCAAGAGCTCCCACTACATGGGCAATGTCAAGATGATGCAAACCTGGAATGAGCGCATTCAACGCGTCGCTTCGTTAACATCCCAAAAAAGGCACCATCACAAAGGCATACCAAGTCTACTACCAACATCTCATAGAAGTAAACATGTAGTACCAAGGAACATCCACAATGATATGCAAAACCTGCAAACCAAACACTTGTAGCATGTCCTCCTACACACACACCTCTAAATGCCAACTGTGTCAAGTATGATCTCCTCCATAATACCCCATAACAAAATCCATAACAACATCCATCCATCCAATCACCAAGATCAAAGATAACATATGTAACTAACATGGATGTAAGCATCTCAAAACAAGAAGATCAAACTCAAAGTAATCATTCCTAAACCAAGGAAATCAGCCCAATAAACCATCTCCTAAACTCAACATATACAAGGAGATAAACATGCCAACACTCCTCAAATGAACCCTCCAGAAACCAAATATCCATGGCTCAAGATCCATATCCATGAGAAGACAAAGCATAAACATAATGCACCTGAAAGAATAATGGGCAATACCTCTCAAGTGAACTGCCGAGTAGACCAAGAGTGGGGAATGAGAATGCTCCTCCAGGATATCCAAGTCATCATGACTCAACCAAGAACACTCTCCTCATCGGTCCATGTTGAACTCACATCCAACCAAGGTGTAGGCTCCCTCGGACTTCCTGCTAAAACCTCATCAAGAGTAACCATATCAAGCAAATGTCTCTAATCACAAGAGAACACCAAGCCTCACCTATGTATCCAAGTATCCATGAGTACCTGTAACCGATCAATCCATGCTAAACACCAAGCAAATGATCAATGTACTCAATACAAAGAGAACCAACCAAGATCAAAAAATCATAGTCCCAACTGCAGAATCAGGAACATAAACATGACACCATGATCTCACATCCTCTCAAAAGAAGATCACATGCTCAAATCATCATAACATCTACCATGCCACAACTCTGAACTAGTAATCAAGATTATACCATGACATAATAACAAAACCATCCTACAACCAAGGATCACCTGTCAAAACCAACAAGTCATAAATAATACCTCAACATCTCCAACACCTGATATCAAAGAACTCTCACTGTAGCACACAGAATCCAAGAGCTCCTCCATGACACCAAAGATCACCTGCTGAAGAAAACCATCCATAATAACCAATGGATCCACATCATTTCCAAATACTCCCACTAAACCGTGATACCGAGCAATCCCATGGCACCATGATGCACAAAACCAACACTGTCATAAGCTCACACAAAACCTGTGAATCCAAGCTCTCAATGAAAACATAATAACCATCCTCTAAAGCAAGAAGATACACCGCCAAACCATCATAGCCATCACCGCCAAACCATCACTGTCACAAGCTCCCACTGAACCGTGTAACCAAGCTATCCATGACATCATGATACCAATCTCCTAAACCAAGAAGATACACCGCCATAACCATAATCAAGAACCAATCCAATACCACCAATCAATGCACCATCATAAACTATCATAACATGCCAAAGTCTCTAATGCATAAGAAACATCCTTGACATCATGATCACCACCAAATTGTACCAACAAATCAACCCAACCATGTCCACATATCTGCATAATCATAGTCAACTGCATATATCTCATATCATGACTGTACTTGGTAATACCATCTCACCTCCTCAACATGACAACCCAAAACAGCAAATCAAGTGACTAAACCAAGCCACCAAAATTGATCATGCATCAACACTGAAATATCAATGGGCAAAAACAACCCATATCAAAGTCATAGGTGCAACAAGTAAGTATAGACCGCCTACAACATTGCACAACTTGTAGATACAACAATGCAACATACATGTTGATAACCATGTCAAAAATAAAATAATCTGAGATGTACAATTGATCATATAATGAATCCATCATCAAATCACCAATATCTAGCAATCCATAAGCTCATAATAACACCGTAGTCAAAGAGACCCATAAACAGCTCAAATAAAGAAAACAGCAAATAAACCATGCCAAAATAACTCTAAACCTGATCCACTATGAATTGATCTGAACAAGCTTTCCGTTGACTATTCGAAGTCCAAAATCCGACTCCGTATGCACCCGATATGCCCTCTCAAAGCTTAAAATAAACATCTGACTTCAACCAAGAAAAACACTGTCAAAACTGCAAAATCATGGAACAACACCTATATCATTGTGTAGTGCTCAGAACTAGCTTTCCAACGACTATAAAAAGTCAAAAATCCAACACCCTGGAAAAAAGTTATACGCATTTGAAAAAACCTGCTGTAAAAAACCTCCTAGTGGTTCTCTGGTGGCGCTCGGGCGGCGCTCCGGTGGCGCCCTGGTGGCGAAATCCAAAAAATCATTAAATTTAATTTAATTTTTCATTTTAAAAATTTTCCTCCCGCTCTGCGTAGCACGGACCCGACGCATGAATTAAATCCGGCGGAAATTTTCTCATTGGCGGAATTTTTTTGAAGGTTTAAATATTTTTAAAAAAAATTTAAGGCCTTTTAAAAAAGGTTGTCGGCGGTACCCACCTGACCGCCGGTCCCGCCGGGCCGAGGACAAGCTCCGCCGGCAGGCCCGTCGGCCAAGTGGTCCGACAGGTACCTGCCGCTGCCAGCAGGTATGCTGGCGCAGTCGGCGGTACCAGCAGGTACCGTCCGGCCGTCATCGCCTGCACATGCAGGACGGCAGGGGCACGGGGGTCGGAACCCCCCCTCCCCACAAAAGTTTTAATTTTTAATTTTTAATTTTAATTTTAATTTTTCTAATTTTTTTAATTTTTGATTTTGTAATAATTTTTTTGTTGTCGATTTTGCAGGTACGAAAAATATTTCAACGGGGTTTTTATTTTATTTTATTTTTTCGGATTTTTTTATTTTTCTGCGACGACTGTACCGTCGACGCCCGTACAGCGGAATAGGGGTATGGGCAAAATTTTTCTGTAATAAAAATAAGGCATGTTATATGTCAAAATTTCTCTCTCGGCCAACCTGAATCCAACCATGAGGTCCATTTTGTTCTAGGAGGTCATCTGTGAAAACTCACCCCCAAAACCTTCATTTAAATGCATGACCAAGAAACCCTATTTTGCCAAATTTTCTCACCCCAAATCTGCAAACAACCCATCATAACATCAAACCCAAAACCCTCAGATCTGCAATAAAACACCTGCAAAACCCTATATCTTGCCATTGTCTTTCATTCTCTTATGCAATCTAGGGTTATCCAATCCAATAACCAAAGCTCTGATACCACTTGTAAGGAAACTATGCAGCCATAGAATGACAATTTCCACATAACCCAAATCTGAAACATGCAAGTAAAATACTCAACATCAACATACAAGAGAATAGACAACATACCCATCAAAGATGACACAAGATATACCCTAGGAAAACCCTCAAGAGGGAAAAAACCCAGCCTCCAAAAGCATCCACACTCCATGTATTATTCAGCAATGAAAACCCATTACAATACATCTGCAGAGACTCCATGAACACTTCTGAAGCACAAGTTATCCATGCATTCCATGTGACCAAGCATGAATCCACACATCCCATGCCATGCTTCAAACCCTCACACATGCACAAGCCAACTTTGACAACTTTTGATCCAACTTTTATCCAACCCTAAACAACTACCCTTGTGGTTGCTTTTATAGAAACAAGCTCCCACAAAACCACTCAAGTGGTATTATATAACCATGTGCCCAAAAATACAACATCATGACCCTATTGATTTAATATTGGGTACTTTATTATTATTTATTATTCCCCAATATTAAATAATTACATTTTACAATTATGTCCCAATGTTACATACAACAAAGTGGCCCCAACATTATAACTCCTTGTGATGCACGTTCACCTAGAAACCCCTAGGTGCACCACACACATAATAATAAATAAATAAAACATTACAAACATTATAAGGTGTACAACACCTAATTCTAACACTCAATTGGGCTGCTAAATTAACAAGAGTGTCACATCAGTATCCAGTAGAGACTATTGAGGTTGGAGAAACCCTACTCGCAAAGCGACAGCACACATAAACTATTGTCAAAGAGAGTTCATAAGAACCCACTGCAAGCCAAGTGCTGGCAGCCAGCCAAGAGCCTAAGAAGGATGTGGAACTTGCAACAAGCCATGAGTCATCATTGACCAGTCAACAAGTAACATTCACTCCTACTTTTCTTGCTTCTCAATCTTTGGTATCCTTCAATATCTTTGCGGTGCCCCCCACCATGAGTGTTGGCCCTTCTTTTCCCACCTTTGATACAATGATTGTGGGAGGTTTCTCCTAGCCTATATAGGAAAATCAATTCACCTTTACTCCTCCACGAACACTTACACTAGCCACTGCCACTCAATCCTTTTTTGCCTCACTTTCTGAAAGCTTACCCGACGTTGGCACCCATATTGCTACTATCACCGAGGATCCTCCTTTTCTCTCGTAGCAGGTGGAATCTACAATGACTACTCCCTCGTCACTGCAAACCATGAGTCCTCCCTCTAATTCACCAATAGAACCTTGGCGAATGACAAGCCCTTCTGCTGGTTCGCAAGCCAAGCTTTGGCATGTGCCTCATTTCTCCTCGCAGACCGTCACTCTCCAGAAGAAGAAACTGCCCACGCCTATTAAAATTACCTATCCATATGCCCTACCTCCTGGTGCACCTTTTACAGGCAGGCCTATCCCATCACCAGACCATTTTATTGCACAAAATGCTGCTACAAAGGAGGCGCGCACTAGTAGAATTCAAAAGTGAAAAGACAAGGATGATCACAAGCTAGCGGAATCGAAGGTACATACTATCTATGTTGAGACTCAACAAATGTTGAAATTTGCAACCATGTACCGAACCGTGGAAAAGCAACAAAGGGAGATGCATCCAAAATATTATGACCTATACGCCATGGGGCTTGACATGAAGGTAGCTCATCCATAGGATAAATTTGAGCTCATCGAAGAAACACAACGAGTGGTCACCTCTGATTTCATTAAAACTAGCTGCAAGCTGAAGAAGATAGATGAGCAGCTCAAATCCTTGAAGGAAAGAGCTAGTTTCTTGGAAAAAAGGGAGAAATCCCTAGGAGAAAATGTTGTGCACTTGACAGAGAGAGTGTTGATAGCAGAGGCGGAGAGGAATGGACTTCGGGAGGAACTTGCAAAGGTTCAATCAATCGACCCTATTGTGATAAACGAGTTGCGTGCTAAGAGTCAGGAGTACCAGAGCCAATTAACTCTGGTGGAATAGAATCTACAACTGAGGAATGAGGAGTTTGAACGATGACACATTGAACATGAGCAAGGAATGATGGAAAAAGATGAGGTGCTAGATCAGCAGCGAGCTCAGTATGAGCAAAAGTTGCAAGAGAAGGATGTCGAATTTGAGGACCGAAAGGCCAAATTAGAGAAAGAACTCCAAGAGACAAAGTCCTCTCTTGACAGAGAATTGGCGAGCCGCACCCAAGCGAGGAAAACTGGCATAAAGAAATGAGCAGCTCCGGGAGCAACTAGCATCCACGAAGAGGAAAAATGCAGAATTAATAGAGGCCATTAACTCAAAAGACACAAAGATCGCCTCTCTAAAGAGCTCTCTCCAAGCCTCCTCCATGCAGCCTGACTTCATCCCATTGGCCCGATAGATATATATTTCTTATTGGGAAAAGGTTAAAACCTTTAGCCTGACACTGCAGCCAACGCTCTGGTTCTTCTCAAAAGCAACCAAATTGAGCCAAGAGGTCTTCGTAACAATTGAACAATTCCCACGGTTCATCTCAGAGAAGGTTACAAAACCAAAGAGTCTGCTCACCAGTCTATATTCAATCTCTGATGAAGACTGGCCAAGGCAGGGATCGAAGATCAGGATGTTGTTGCTCAAACGGAAAACAAGTTCATCCATTTCCACTTGGCTTTGAAGTGGACTAAGGCGGTCGCAGCTACCTTGAATCAGACAATAGATGGCATGCAGGAAAATTTCTCCTGGTTGAGCGGGATGGGTCTTCCATCTCCATTTTTTGAAGATGGGTCAATAGCCACGGCCAAACAAATTATAGAAAGAATTGAAGAGAAGGAGCAAGACCCAAACGCTTTCCAAAATTTCAGCCATCCTCCTACTACAATAGACATTGAAGGGGTCATCCATCCTCTTGCACAACTACTATTCCATTGTGAAGAGGGGTGGGTTTGCCTAATACGCTGCCTCATAAAGAAATGATTGACCTAGGCAGAACGCATGAGAATCTTTGCAAAGTGGAGAGACCATCTGAAGACGAATGGCCGCCTCTGCAGGCGGTGCTTTCCAAGCTCTAATTTCGTCACCAATGGATGACACTCTGATCTACAAACCAGAGAGAAATTTTGGGTTCTCTATTCCGCAAGTGAAACACCCCTAATAGTCACCAAAAGTTGTGAATAAATATTCATCGAGCTCCCTTCGGGCTTTATTTTGTTGAAATATCAGCCTGCACTTTGCATTTAAAGTCATTCAACCTTTTTTGTTAAAACGTTGTTGCCTCCACCGCATGTCTGCTCTGCACTCCCCAAAGGATCTCTTCCATTCACATTACAAAATGGCCCCACAGTGCTACCATGTGTCCTCTCGACGCACATTTGAAAGTCACTTCCCTTCATTTTTGAGTCGAGCTTCATCTGCATGCCATGTGGCTTCATCTTCGCATATTTTAGTAGGCCCCACAGTTGGTACCAACAATAAGGCAGGTTACATGTGTCTCCTTGGCGCAAGTTTTCAATGGCAAAGGAAAAAGATGAATGTGGGTTGCGCGATGTCACCACGTGTCTATCCAGCGGGTGTTTCTTTTAAACGATGGATGAAGCAAGCCAAGGACTACGACCTCCTGTCGCGTGTCCTAACTGCTTCAGCAGGGTAACGACACTTGTCTGCATAACTTTGTCGGGACCACTGCCATCATTTGTAGAGGATGCACTTGAACTTGGAGTGACCAGATGCTTTGGCTGGAATCTTTCTGTTGCAATGGTCAGGAAGAATCTTTGATTCTGCATCATTGCCGAAGATTCTCAAATCTTTTCTATTACTGCTCGCCAAGGCGGTGGGAGTATTTTGGCTATATATACTCCTCTTTGTTTTCGGAGGAGGGGTTCTAGGATTTTGCAGAAAGAACATAGATTAAGAAAAGACACCAGGCCTTTGTTATTGTTTTTTTAATTATTGCAAAAAGACTCGCAGACTGTGCCAATCAATCAGCCTTTTTTCTCTTCTTATAATATTTGATTAACTTTAGACTTTGTTGTTATTGTTGGATGAATCATTCATAGAAATTCTATGAATTGAATGCAAGTTTGTTGTCTTAGACCATGTCATATGACTCTTCTTGTCAGTAGATATGTGTGCAAAGTTATTTTATGTCAATGAATGAATTATTTATACTTTAATCTTTGGTTTATGCTTTTCTGGGACATTGCAAATTGTTGATCAGCCCTTAGATCTATGATTTATCATCCCTATTATCTAAATCTTGGCGCATCACCTTAGATTAGACTTTCATTTTACATTTTTTTCCCTTTCCCTTTCCAAACCCCAACTACAGAAGAAGCGACTTCTTTAAAAATCCGGAGGTCACTCAATTTAGCGCAACAGGTCCCCCATAAACTGATTTTCCCACAAAGGGTTGTTACCTTGCCAACTTTTAGCATCAACAAGGTCTAATGAATCTTATGTTCAAAGTGGTTTTTCACCCTTTTAATTTTTTCACTCATAAACCTAGTGTTATGTATTATTTTTGTGGTTTCTTATATTTTTCTTCATTGGATATATTTGTTCAAGTATGATATTTTGATTTGCATGTTATTTGTGATTCTCTCCATATTCAAGTATCTATAATGATTGGGGTGTCTCAATGGGTTGCTTTGAATCAAACAAGTGAGTTTAGTATTGAAATTTGAGTTGTGATTAGACCACTGATTCACCCCCCCTCTCAGTTGTTAAGAAAATAAAAGAAGTCAATAATCAGCTCAAGCCAAAAGAGGTTGATTGTAAAAAGTATGAATCAGAGATAGTTTCTTTGAGAAAGGAACTAGAAAAAACATCTTCCAAATCACACAAGTCACTTTAGTTTGAAAAGAGTATTGAGTGTTTATATGAGATGTTGAGAAAGCAAAAAACATCACAAGGACACTACTGGGTTAGGTTTTGAAGAAGGGAAGAGTTCTAAAATTAGAGAAACACCAAGGAAGAAAATAGATTTAAACTATTATTCTGCTGCCCCTAATGCTGAAGACAAGAAGAAGACAAAATAAATTGCACATGCACAATTCAATGGGAACAAGTTCATAAGATCTTTTCATTCAAGTCAGCATCAAAAGTCCAGGTTTGAAAATTCTTTTCACGGTTATTGCTATTTATGTTATGAATTTGGTTATAAAACAAAAGAGTGTTGGATGCATGCAAGTAAAGTTGGATGGAATAAGCATTCTTATGAGTGATCAAATGGAAGAAGCAAGATTCTATGTTATAAATGTAGTCATCTAGGTCATACAACAAGGTTTTGTGGGATACAAGTTAGTAATGATGTTTCTGGATACTCAAGAAGGTATAATTATTTTGCTTCACATATGAGTAGAAAGATCATATGCTATAGATGTCATAGGTTTGGACATATTTCACAATTTTGTAGGAGTGATCTAATGAAACCAATTAATCACCATAAGAAGATAGGAATTAAGAAGGTTTGGAGAAGGAAACAAGTGAAAGAGAAGGATGAACCTAATCTTGTGCATGTTGCACAAGAGACATCTCTAACAGCATAAAGTAAAGCAAGAGGTTAGGGGGGGATGTTTATAGGTTTATCATTTAAACCCGATAGACATCAACCAAGAGGTTGAAAAGGTTGTGAATAAAAATGAATTCATGGAAATTTAGTTTGTTGCTACTCATGGTTTTATTATTTGTGATGTCATATTTATGATATTATTGCAAGTTTTGTGAAGAGAGCTTATTCACTATCTATTAATTTTGCTTGTTCACATGGTATTCAAAGTGTTGTTTCAAGTCATTTTGGTGCTACTTTAGAACAAAGCTACAACTTGGGTTTTGGTAGGAAATGATTTGTTTATTTTTATTTCATTACACTCTTGTCTTGGCGATGTTTCAAGGAGTAAATGAACAGTTTGTTGAGTCTTATTACATTTTGAAAAGATCTTTTCATAATAAGTACTCAATGCAATCTCATCCTGCATGTAGATTGTGGTGTGTGAAGTACTTTATCTAATGATTAGTGTCTCAACATCATAAATTTCCATTGTTTTGCATCTTGGTTTGCCAATGGTCTTCAAGCTTGGTGTGAGAATGATTTCCATGGTTTGATGACAGTACTTTTCATGGTTGGTTTGGTTATGAAAGTAAATATTAAGTCACCTCATGCAAAAAGGTAATTAGTGGAATAGTAGAGGTTCAATCATGTCATTCAATGGAAGTTTATACATTCTTCTTAATAGTGATCTTGTGATAATGGTCTATATTTCAAATAACTCATTTGATCAAAATATTTGTATCTAAGCAAGGGCAGGTTTGTTAATCACAATGAAAGTTGAATGCATAAGTTAGGGGACAACAAAGAGGAGCTAAACTCAAAAGGATGGCACAATTTTTAAAATGCCTATGATATTCATGTTATCTCTATCAAAGTTTCAAGTGACAATAGTTTTGGTAAGGATTATAGAGCTAATATAATGAAAGGTATCAAGGGGGATTATCATAATGAAAGGGCACTCAATGTCAAGAGGTTATGTGAACACAATTTGACATCATATCAGTCATATGGGAAAGTGCTTCAAAGAAGAAGGAAATCATCATGTCACAAAGTTGTTAAGAGTAGATATGAATCATTTGAATGGCTAAGGTCAAGTACTAAGGAAGGTGGTTGAACACAGTTTGTTGTCAAAGCTTATTATTCCAAGGCTTTTCTTATCAGTATTGTTGTAGCCTTTGGGTAGTGTTAATTTGACACTTGGTACAATGGCATTTCATGCTCACTTCAATGTGTTTCATGCCTCTTTCAATATCTTTCACGCTTGCTCCAAGTTGTGGGACATTGGTTTTATCTCATGCAAAAGATAGTCTATTGAGGAACACAAAGGTCTAGCACAAAGCCATAGGTATTGTTGAGGCATCTCCTAAAGAAAAAAGGTTTGAAGAATTAATCTATAGTGGCTAATAACATTTGTTTGGTTTCCAAGTAATGAGACTCGGTGGTAGTGGGTGCTTTCAAGGATAAGGTATCAAAGTGATGGTGCTATGACAGTCTATGCTCGTTGTGTGTATAATAATGTCATGTCTTCTATGTTTTCTTTTTACAAAACACAATTAGTGTTGATGATCCCACATGAGAATAATTATCTTTAAAGTGGTATGTAATAGTGGATTGCATAGTGGAATATATGTTGTTATTGGTTTGTCAATGATTTATGACAGTGATGTTTCCTTGAGACAATGATATGAATCTTGAAAATGTTAATTTTATTTTGCTTGAGCAGTGACTTGGTGTTGATGATTTTTAGTGGAATTTATGTTTCATATCTGCAGAGTGATATTGATCTAGGTCAATAGAGTATAGTGGTATGATGGGTCAGTACAGTGGTATTTATGCTTGTGTGTATCTATTTTGCTAGCAGTGACATTATTGGTATTGTTTTGGGAACAATAAACTCATGTGTAGCAGTAATGGAAGGAAAGAACCCAAAAGTATTTGAGAATTCAAAATAAGCTTGAATGACACCATCTATTGTTGCAGTGAATCAAAAAGAAGAGATACTTGTGGGTATCCTTGCAAAGTATCAAGTTGTGACTAATCCAACCAATACTGTGTTTGGCACCATGCATTTAATAGGAAGAAGGTTTGATGATCCATAGCTACAGTAAGAATAGAAGTTTGTTTCATACAAAATTTTCAAAGCCACAAATGGCGATGCCTGGGTTGAAATTAATGGGAAACAATATTCTCCTAGTCAGATTGGTGCATTTATCCTAGCAAAGATGAAGGAATTTGTAGAAATTTTGAGGCCTTTTTCTTGCTTGGTACTGTATCTGTCAATCATTAGATAGGGTAATGGGATGTATGGTGGTTAATGAAAGGAAGGAACAATCCTTAACAATTAAGGATGCATAGTCACACCAAAAATAGTCAATAGAGGACAGTGCTTCATAGTCACATATAAGAAGGATAGCTTTGAAAAATAGTTTGTAAGGTTGAAAGAGAAAAGTGGTAGTCTAAGGAGACAAGAAGAGTATCATATGTCTGTGCTACAAAATGACAGATCTTAGTAATTTATCATGAGTTGTTTCAATGATAACATCATTGTGTCAGTTTGCTTCTATGTTTTGTATAGACTATGCCTCAATGAAATGTGTGTAAGACAGGTGACAGTGTGGCAACATTTGTTTTTGGTGACAGTGGTATTTTTCTTGGTAACAATTTGAGAAATGGTTTCCAATACCTATTCTTGAAATATTTTTCTTGACAACAATGGTGTAGTCTCTCACATTGACCAATACCTTCACAATGCTCTAATCAGTTCTTTAGATAGTGTCTTTGACAGGGTGTTCTTTATTCATGGCTTATATCACAGAGCTAAACTTGGTTATAGTGGTGGTTTGCATTGTCAGAATCTTGTGGGGAGTATGAACTCATTTACTCATTTGTAATATTGTTTATTATTGCTCATTCAAACATCAGTAATTTCAATGTATGTTACTATTTTTTTCTCTATCATGGAAAACATATTGCATTCACAAGGGTAGTATGATGTTTTTCTTGCAAATCACAGTGGTCAATGTAGATAATATGTGAATTCTTGGTGTATGGTGACACTGATATGTCATAATATTGTTAGTGGTATGCCTTGAAAGAATCTTGTTGCAGGTTGGTTGCTAATATTTGGTGCTAGGCTAATGGTTTCATTTATCTTTGGCCTACTATGCAAATGCTCTCATGGTGACCGTTTGCTCTTTTTATTTTCATAGGTCCCTTTGTCATTGTTGTCAAAGGGAGAACATTATTCAATCAGTCCACTTCATAGTGGTAGCAATAAGGTGTGAAATTTGGTTAAGTTGACATCAATGCCAAAGGGGGGTGTGTTGCATTGGCATTGATGGTTTTTCATTGATGTCAAAGTTCATGGTGATTCTCATGGTATGCTTTGCAAAGGTGTTGATTTGATGTGTGATGTCAAAGATCATTTCATATTCCATCTCATACATAAGGTCTATCATGCATAGTTGCTTCAAGTCAAAGTATTATGTAGTGGTGTTGTTGCATGATGATTGGTGCATCCAAAGTTTTGTTCCAAGACAAGGTATGACAGAGTTGCTTGCTTCATGACAAGGTACTGTGTTGATATTTTTACTGTTGGATTCTTGTTTACAAAGGTGTTGATGCAAGTTGAGTTGATGCTAGTCATCTCATGGTACATAGTAGAGAAAACATGATAAGTATTTGCCAAAAGGTGTTTTTCCATTCAGTTCTTGATGTCCACCATGGATCTGAGAGTATTGCTTCAGACATTGCTTCATAATATGACAAAGATGCTTCTTGTTCTTTAACGTATTCAATGGATAGGATTTTTTCATAACTACATATTTGATGAAGTTAGATATGGACAAAGAGATCTAAAGCTTGTCATTGTTAATTAAACATTAGAAAGTTGCAAGAGATTTATAGTGGACAAATGAAGGTTGTGGCAGTCTCAGGTTAAGAGTTTTGTGTGTAGCTGTTGTCAAACAGATTGCACCCGAAATGCTTGAATAATTAAATTCAACAATATGTTGAAACATTGGATTATTTCAGGTTGTGGGTACCCTATTTGAAAGTAAACCTCTGGGTTCTAGGTCAGCTTCCTATTAAATTTTTAGGTTAATTACTGGGTAACTTGTAAGGGAAAAGGGTAAGAAGGCTTTGAAAATAAATGTTGAAAACTGTAAATTGTGGGTGATGCACCTAATCGATAAAAACATGCAATTCTGATTCACAATAACTTTCAGAAAATCTATCAACACAAATCAATTTAACAGTTTGATCACAAAAATGATTTTGAGGAAGGCTTGAATAAACTTCTTCTTCGAAGGAAAACTGGGTTTTCACAGCATGAAAAGAAAGGATTATTCCAACACACAACCTAAGACTTGTGATTTTTTACTATTCTTAAATGCATGTAAATATAAATGAGACAATTATTTTAAAGGTTCTGATATTGAAACACAGTAAAATCTCATCAAATCATTCATAAAAACAACATAATGACAAGGTAGACATTTGTTTCCACTGAATTTAAAGGAATCTTTTTTAAAAATGACATGAATTGAACCTGTAAAACTTGCCATTGTCTATTAATCTGAAACTAAAAGCTGAGTTACAAAATATTTCTCTTTGCAGAATGCAAAGTCTGAAAAATAAGAACTAGAGGAAAAAGACTAAATTTTTCCAATATATACAAAAGGTGTGCACAAAGCAGCCAAAAGGTGAACTGAATGAGAAATGAAGTGAAAACAATATCTCTAATGTGAAATCTGAGCAGAAGAGAAAATCTTGATAAAAATAGCCCAAACTCATGCAAAAATGAGTGAACTCAAGTCCCAACTCGCAATCAACTCGTAACTGACCCATGGAGTACCCAAACTGAACTGAAAATCCCACAAAAATTGGGCCCAAGCATGCAAAAGCTTCCTCGTTTATATCAATCTACCCATGATGACTTGAAATCTAACTCCATATTGTGCATGACAAACAAGATCTGTGAAATGATGATCTTTAGATAACTTTAACTCATATTTCCTTGCATGGATTTAAAAGGAAATCTTTTAAAAGGAAATCTTTAGATCTGTGAAATGATGATCTTTAGATAACTTTAACTCATATTTCCTTGCATGGATTTAAAAGGAAATTATTAAAGATAATCATTGAATGATTATTTTAATATTTAAATGTCTGATAACTTCACCCTTTATTACATGTTCAAATATTAAATTAATAATATTATTATCTTTAATATTTAATTGATATTTGTTACTCCTTAAATCCACGCATAAGCACAATACTTCAAAATTAAAAGATAATTTTGAAGTCAGCATTAAAAGCTCATGGGTCTCTCAGCATCATTAGGTTCTTTGACTTAAGGGTCAATACCATGACAACAATATGATGAAATGATTATTATTTTAAAACTTAGTCAAAATTCACTCCACTGGAATTAGGGATTTTGACATAAGCACTGAAACCCTAAAATCATTATCATTTCACACTTGAATTTTTTGGAGAAACTTCATGAAGAAGCTGGCCGCCGACCTGGGTAGGGTTTCAAGCTTTGTAGACCAAATTTTGGCTGCCTCTATATGCCGATTTTCTTCTTTAGACTGATGGTAGATCTCGTCCTCTTCAATCTGGGTCATTTGACTTCTTTTTGAAGCATTTTCTTGGCTTATATAGTCGCGGTTATGGCCATGTTTTGATGCATTTTACTGTAATTTTTTGTGTCTTTGTGCTTTTATTCTTTGTTATGGCTGCCATATGTGAATTGACTTGGGCATTTTGGTTTGAAATTTGAAACTTTATTGCTTGGTGAGGAAGCTTTGAGAGAAGCTATGGCTGCCATGGAAAACTCTGCTGCAACTCAAAACTGTGGATTTTTGCATTGTTTTAGCCAATTTTTTGTGCTTGGAAGCAAAATGGAGAGGTAATCCTTTGTTATTTTGTATTATGAGCCTCCATTTGGTAATAATTTTGCTACTTTTTGGGTTATGGTGGTCGCCATGGAAGAAATTTTTATTTTTATTTCTCCCTGTGTGTGAAGATAAAGGCTCAACCTCCTAAATATGTTTGTTGAAATACAAACTCGTAGTCGCCATTTCTTTTGAGAACAAAATTGTCATGGGTTTTCTCTGCCATTACAGGTCATGGGCTTTATTGTATCTTTCTGGGTATCTTTTAGCCGCCATCTTTTTGTAAAATGTGTAGCTCGGCCTTTACTTAGGGTTTTCAAATTCATGGTTGCAGCCATTAGCATTGATTTGTTCCTTTATATTGTTTTTTATGGCCAAACCCTAAGTGGGTATTTGAGCTTCTGTGAATATTCCTTCATCTGGGTATTTTGTGGTTTTGAAGAAATGGGCTTAGGGTCTGCTAAAGCTTTGTATGCCATCTTTGCAAATGAAAGAAATGAAGTTGATGTATTTTTCCCATGCGCACCTTCAGTTTTGAGGGTTTCATTTCATTTTTGAGTAAATCTCTCTCAAGATCAACCATGTCTTTTAGCAACTCAATCTCTCGATACAATTGATTCACCACAAATGAATAGGTGTTCTTGATAAACCTATTATTGTACTTTGCACTGTACCTATTCATTATTCTGGGAGTGTAATCTCTACCACTGCTTATATGCATTCTTTTCCTCATTCTTTGATTATATAGATTTAAAATTGCCTCCTCTGTCGACTGTGTTCTCATGACTGTGACTGTCATTTGATAAAATATTAAAATTGAAAGTTGGTTGTCCTTTAATTCCAATCATTTTGTTTCATTTGAACATGCATCATGCTTGGAATTTTTCTAAACATCTTCAAAATGTAGCCTTCAATATAATGATGACACGAAACTTTCTGTGTAATCAATTATCTTATTGTACAATATTTGCTCTTGTTGTAATGTTCTTATTATGAAACTGTCATGACTATAATCTGAAGAGTATCATTTTTAGCCTCATTTTTGTTATACTAATCAGATTTGTATACCAATGTGGGGATATAATTGATTCCTTTCATAGATTTTTTTCTTAAACATTTGCTTGAACCATTCATGAGATGAACTGTAATCTCATTCAAAGATAGACTATAATCGTATCCAAATCTGTTGCCTCTCATAGCAGTTCATAAATGAACTGTAGGATCATTGTATATATCCTTTTGATTCTTTACAATAGAAATGATGATGATACAATTGAAAAATGATATGAAAACATGATGTAAAATCAATGGCACATAAGAATATGTATGCAAACATGGCTTTCCTAAATATCTGATTTCTTATTCCACTTTTATCAGCTTTGTAGCAGCAGTTTCATTGTGATCACTTAATTCTTTTATGATCGAAATTGTCATTGTTTATGAGCTGGGCTCAACCCTTGTGGGAGACACATTTCTCACCACTCATAACAATATCTATTAATTGAGATGATCTGATTATACCTGTAGATGTCTAAATTTGGACACTTAATTTATCCAAATTCATCCCTCGTCTTGTTTTCGTTAATTAAGTAATACTGCTATTATTTAATTAATAGTTTTAATTCTGCCAAATCCCTAAGGTATTTAATCAATAATACCTTATCTCTTTAATCCTCCTTCCATCAATTGAATTAAATAAATATTCCATTTATTTAATTCCCCTCATGTCACATCCTCCATCATTTTTTATCTTATCTTAATCCTTCTTCTAATCCATCATTAGGATGTGCATGCCCCTTGATTAGGAGGTGTCACATCCTCCAACTTTTGCAAGTTGGCCTCTAATCTCTCTTAGCCACCTAACCATCCTCTAACCCCTCATCAGCTAGCCTAATCAACCTCTCAAGGAATTTTTAATTCCTTTTATCCTTCCAAGGAATATTAAATTCCTTTTCTCTTCCCCATGTCCTTTATGACATGTGTCCTTGGTCAACCCTCTTGAATGCTTTTCTTTTTTGACAAGGCATCTCCCTTCCCTATGTGAATTTTTAATTCACCTTTTAATCCCCCAATGCACCCTTTGGAATTTAAAATTCCTTCCCATCTTCCCATGAGGATATTTGAGGAATTTTTAATTCCCCACTTGTCCTCTCACCCACATGGGACAAGTACCTCCTTTATGAGGAGATCTTGTCCAATCCCAAGGTACTTTGTACCCCTCTCCATGTCATGTCCTTCTCCTTCCACCTCATGTCCACTTCACCTTTTAGGGCTATCTCACATGCCACATGTCAAGATGTGAGGGCTTGTGAGTTCTCAACTCACCTTAGCCCTACATCTTGATATTTGGTGGATCAATCTTGACCGTCCATTTCCCCTAGGATTTCCCAAAAATCCTATAAATCCCCCCTCTTTTCTCTCATTTTGAGGGAGATCATTTTGCTAGCCAAACTCTTGCAATTTTGTTTCTCAACTCTTACTTAGCCATTTTCTTGTGTTCATCCACTTGCATTCATCCTCACAACTCCATTTTGCTTGCATACACTTGCCATCCAAGGAGCATACACATCCAAGATCGAAGGGCCAACCAAAGGATCGACTCAACGCAAGGTATAAAGTTCCATTTTGTGGCTTTGTCTTATTTTGTTTCCAACTTAGGCTAATCTTGAAGTGTAGGTTGTTTTAAGTTGTTTATTTGCACTCTTTTGACTTGTTGCTTGATTTCTAACACCTCTATTCGACCTATCACAATACCTGTTCTTGCACACTTAAACAAACATGTTAGTAAAATAAATGAAACTAAAATCTTCCATTGAATCATTGAATTTAGTTTTCTTTTGAACAATGAAATCATCTGATGGATGCTTGATTGAATGTGCGTTATATTTTTGTTGGTAGTATAGGAATAGGATAGGATATGATTTGTCGTTGCTTAGAGACCATCTCTAATACCACATTTCATCATATTTGCAGATACTTTTGGAGCCTGGAGCTAGATCAATTCGAAAGCACAACAACTGAGGACTTCAAGTGTAACGATGATTCGTCATTCCAGGCAATTACGAATCACCTTCTATCTTATGTTTACATTATTTCCAATTGTATGATATACATTTATTTTTTGTATTCATCATTTGATTACGTAAATCAAATTCAGCTACTCCCACGGCTTGTGTGGGACCTTAATCTTTACAATATGAATAAAACAACATTTCTTATGCAAATGTCTAATTTTTTGTTACAAGTACTTGCATAATAAAACTGAAAAATCAAATGTAATTTGATTTTTACATGATGACATACTTAGCAGTGAAATTTGAAATTCTATGTACCTCTCAATGATGAATTTAATTCAGCTCTACCTATTTGAGCTTGTAGTGAAAAATAGGTAACGGTAGCATTTTTCTATATTCCATAACCTAAAACTTTATGATTGATCTAAAAATCCTATATATATGTTATACCCCGTGACTTTTATCATGTCTAAAACCTTATATTTATTCTATTTTCAAAAAGGGCATTAGGGTTTTTACGATCTCTAAAGAAAATGCACTTTATATTCTATTTCCTCCGTGACTTGGTATAACCAGTAACCAGTTTCTTAAGATATGTCTTGAAGGGTTTAGGCACATTGGTTTGTTGGCCTCTAATCGACTTGACATGCTATGGTCTTATATTATGTTACCTAATTTTCACCCACAGGCTCAATTAGGCAGGATAATCATGTGATAGATCTTCGAGAGGCCAAATGGAGCATTCACACAAGGGAAAAGGTCATGAATCTGATGCTAGGTTACAGGAAACTCAATTTGGAAGCCTGCCTTTTTCAAGTTTGGCATGAAAATTGTCTAAGGAGAAATCGACAAGACCCCAGGAATGTCACGGCGAGTGGAATTCACCTGCAGGTTCCTATCGGCAAGACATCGATCATCGTCCCGGTGACAAAAGGTTATGCATATCGGCGAAGGATAAAGCCTTCACCATGGAGTCTCGGCGACTTCTTGAAGTCTCACCGAAAGGAGGCGGCATCAGCAAAGTAGGTGAGCTTCGCTGTAGGGTATCGCCGAAGTCAAAAGGTCTCCCCGACTCTAAAGGCTCTCGACGCAGGAGATTGAGTTTGATAAGATGTCTCGGCAATAAAGAAAATTCATGCTGACTAAAATGGGCCCTCACCAAAGCAAAGCGCCTTCAGCATGATCTCTCACCGAAACTCAAGTGTCTTGCCGACAGAAGGAAAAGAGCCCGCTAAAGGGTTTGGCTTTCGGCATAATGTCTCGGCGAAGGAAAGATATCTCGCCGACATGAGGTAATATTGGCATAAGTCTTGCCGATCCATCAGAGTCTCAATGAATAAAGCAACATCGGCAAAGCAGGATTTCATCGCCACAAGGTCTCAGCGATTAGGAATTGTCTCGCCGATAGAAAGGGGACCCCACCGAAAGAAATGGAGCTCGGCAAAGGATATTTCCTTTGGCATAATGTCTTGCTGAAGGATAAAGGTCACACCGAAGAAAACAAAGGGGCCTAGCCGAGGGGTCGTATTCAGCATAACGTCTTGCCGTTGAGATGAGGTCTGGCCGACAAGAGGGTGTCTCAGCAACAGAAAGTAGTTTCACCAAAAGGTCTTGGCAAATGAAGCTTGTCTCCCCGAAATGTTTTGTGCTCGCCCAAAGATAAATGGATCAGCGTGAGGTCTCACCGACCAAACGGTGTCTCCCCGACCGAAGAGAATGTAGCTCATCGCCGAGAGATAAGGAGCCCAACGAGAGGTCTAGCTGATAGGCCAATGTCTCGTTGACAACAAAGGGTCTCACCAAGAGTCTTCCCAAAATGAAGAGTTCGCCGAAGGAAAAGGAATTCTATAAGATATCTCGGTGAATGAAGATGGTCTCAACGACAGAAGCAGGAATTAGTATGACTGTTGGACCTCGCTATGAAGTCTTCCCGACTTGCCACGGTCTTGCCGAAGGAAATAAAGGGCTCGGTGGAATGAAATGCGTTCGGGGTGACATCAAGGTGTCTCGCTGACAGAAGATGAAGGGTCTCGGGGTAGCCTCTTGCTTTCGGTAAAACATCTCACCGACACTCGAGTGTCTTGCCGAATGAAGAGGAGCTCGAGGAGATATCGAAATGAACTCAGCGAAAGAGAAGACCTCGATGTGAGGTCTAGGAAAACCAAGGAGGTCTCACCGACAAAAAGGAGCTCGCCTAGGAGTAATCTCAGCGAAACAAAAGGAGCCTTCGATGTAACATTTTGAGCTCGCTAAGAAGTCTCAGTGACACGGGAAGGTCTTGGTGACATAGGAAACGTTATCGGCAAAGGTTTCACCGACCAGTGGAGCCTCCCGAAATGAAGAGTTCGCCAAAGGGAAAGGAATTCTACATGACGTTTCGGCGAACTAAGGGGGTCCTGCCGACAACAAATCAACCGAGCTCGCCAGGAGTTGAGGCATTTGCCAAAAGGTCCTGCAACTAACTGAAGTCTTGTCGAAGGAGAACCAGCGCAGGGAGGAGGATTCAACATCGCCAGGAGGTCTCGCCGAATGCAGAAGGTCTCCCCAAAATGGATGCCTTTGCTAAAGAATAGGGATTTCGTCATGATGTCTCAGCGACAGAATTGTGTTATGCCGATAGCTTCAAAAGGGCATAATCGCATCGGTGAGACACTTTCAGTGTCTCGTTGAGATGCGATTATACAAGAGGAGTTTTTGACCGCCCAAAGAAGCTACGTGGAGTTTACTCGACCAATCAGAGAGATTTGAAAGTGATTCGTGGCAGTCTAAAGAACATCAAAATGATGAAAAGCAACGTGTATCTGTTCTGAGCTGAGGAGCATTCAAAGCACTCAGCCGAAGAGGTTCAAGGTGGACACGATACCAGGAAGTGAATGTGGTGGTTTCAGAAAGATCTAAAGAAGGCTTCTCCGGGAATGTTTCTTCACTGACATAGGCGACATGGACACGTAGGGTGCAGCATTTAATTTCAATAAAAAGATCTAAGGGGCAGATCTTTCTGACCCTTGATATTTTTTGTACACCCTAAGGGGCTGACACATTTTGATATATAAGGCATTTTTTTCCTTTTTGTAAATAGTTCAGATTATACACTCTGAAGAGTTAGTGATTTTTTATCAATCCTTTCTCGAAAAAATGTATGTTTTTGTAACTCAAACTAGAATCTGGAATACAACACAGAGTTTACCTTCAAAGCTAGTGTTCATGTTTGTACTGCTCTCATTTATGTATCTCTCTTTTGATTATGCAAGTCTTTAACTATGTTTTATTAGTCTACATTCATACCTTGAAGCCGTGAAATTTATCTTTCCTTCCTAAGATGTGTATGTAGATCGAGCCTGTTAAGATTGATGCATAAGTCTAAAAGAAGTTGTGTTGAGTATGTGACATGGTGGAAGTTAAGTTTCCCAGTGTATGTTCATCTTGTTTTCATTTCATGATTCCTCATCAATTCGGTGTATCACCTTAGAATTTAATCTTTATTTTAATGCTTTCTCCTTCTCCCTTTCCCTTCAAAGAATCAGTAGTTTAGGTGATAACACAAAGGAATCCGGCCTTCTCCGGAGGTTGACCTCTGTCTACAAGTGACCCACAGCTTTGGAGGTCTTCCCATGTTACACTGGATTGTCAAATTTTACATTCTACAAGGGTGCAAATCCAGGTGATAACATATTCCACCACTTAAAAGTAAGATCAACGGCTTTGTTTAAATGTTGGATTGGCAAATCAAAGGCTCATATTTAAACTCTTCAACAACTATTTCTAGAAGTTGGTTCTTTGACAGGAGTCTTACCATTTTTTGTCTTAGCTTTCAATTATGTGAAGTTGAACAGGTGGTTTTGTTATGGTTTTTGGCGCCAAATCTGAAGTAATTGGTTTTCAATTGGTATGTTTTGAATATCAATAGTCAGTTGATTGTATTGAGGTTTTTGATTGGAAGATTGAATGATTTTGAAAAGGGTAATGTATGTCTTGATTGAAAAAATGACAAGGTGGAATAACAGTAATTACTACTAATATTCAAGAAGTTTCTCTTATGCAAGAAAGGATGAATGTGATATGAATGAAAAAGGAGATTGTATTGGGTTCTTTGAAAATGTGATTTGAACACCGTATCAGTGTAATCTCAATGAAATATATTGTGACTGGAGTGTGATTTATGCTCAATGAAAAATTCAATTGATCTCTCAACGTGAGTGTATTCTTAGAATATGTTTTATTTACTCAAGGTTAGTGTGATTTGAATGAGATAACAGAGGACTTGAGACAATGAGTGTATTTGTTTAATAGTGTTGTGGATGAGCTGATATTTGTGTGATTGAAGGATTTTGTTGATCAGGGTTGATTGCTAAAACAAAAGGTATGAGTTTGTAAAGGATAGTTTGCATGAAATGTGTTTTGTTTCCTTCTTTACACATGTAAGCATAATATGAATTAGATCACAGATGAATGGAGTGACAGTCCAGATGTGTAGGAGAAAGAATTTTTTAATTTGTAGAATTGAGTTTATCAAATTGTTGGAGCATGTTGTGATCAGGTTAGATAGGTTTTTGATAGAGCAAGGATATAGTTCTTGATTGAAAGATGATAACAAGTAGATTGGGTACATGATGCACTATTTTATCAATACTTGAAGACTACCATTGAAGATTGTATGGATTCATATATGTGAAAGTGATTTGAAGTGAAACAAGGTAACCCTCTATATACTATTATTTTCCTTTTTGAAGATTTCAATGAGACATGGAGTTTTTCCAATGAGGCATTGGAATCAGCTAGTGAGGCTTGTAGATTACCAGTGAGGCATATTGTAGCCAATGAGGATTGTAGATTGCCAATGAGGCATATTGTAGCCAGTGAGGCTTGTAGATTGCTAGTGAGGCATCTTGTAGCTAGTGAGGCTCGTTGTTAGCCAGTGAGGCACACAACTTGTAACCTATAAGGTTTTGACCAGTGAGGTCTAATGAAGCTTATGTTTAGAGTGGTTTTTCACCCTTTTAGGGTTTTCCACTCATAAACCTAGTGTTATGTCTTCTTTTTTTGGTTTCTTATATTGTGCTTGATTGGATATCTTTGTTCAAGTATGATATTCTGATTTGCTTGTTATTTGTGATTTCTCCACATTCAGTATCTATAATGATTGTGGTGTCTCAATGGGTTGCTTTGAATCAAACAAGTGAGTTTAGTATTGAAATTTGAGTTGTGATTAGACCACTAATTCACCCCCCTCTCAATGGTCCTATACTCCAACAAACCTGACTAATATTGATGAGTTTCCAATCTATACTTGGAAGCCACGTGTCATATTAATCTTCTTAGATACACTTGGGAAAACCTTCTAGGTAATTAAAACATCGATATCCATTTTGATCATTTCCTGAAGATACCTTATAATTCCTTGCCAAATTGCTTCTTCTTCCTTGATGTTTTTCATCTCCTTCGTAATTTTTTATTTCTTAACATCTACCTTTTTGTGAACTTGTTTGGCTTTACCAATAAATTCTAACACATTTCCTTTAATTTGATCCACCCATTTTTCAGTCACTTTCCCATATGATTGATATTTATGCACACTTTCCATGACTTCCTTCTGAATAATGTATCTAGGAATGGGAACTGTTAAGGTAAGAGTTGCATCTAAGGGTAGATTAGATGTGTCCACTATAGAATTGAGACACAATGTTAATGTCTGCACTTGTTATTTGAGTTTATCCTTTGAATTTTTTTCCTTCATTGTCCTTTTGTATCAATTTGGTTGTGGGTACCTGAAAATTATGAATATCACCATCCTATGTTGAAGCGTCAAGATCGAATTTGGTGATATAAAAGTCACTCTCATAAACTTCATATGTATTTTTATCTGAAGTGGGTTGAGCTACTTCAACACAAAAATTTATAGATGAAGAATCAATTATCAACCTGGATGTAACTTTAGCTTTCTTTGGCTTCACTGTATTTTGGATGAAATTAGCTATTGTATCAAACTAGGGAGAAACTAGCTAAACAACTCTCTTTTTCTTTAGTAAAATCTATTTCAACCATGAATAAGAGGGAATTTATGAAGAACTTGGGATATCTATGAATGATTGTTCTAATGATATATGAACATTAGGGACAAGAGGAAAAGGATTTTCATTAGGAGGGGCATTGTTGACTAGTATTTTGAGAGGAGAAATGAGATCATCACAAGAAGGTGATAGGATAAAAATAAAGGGTGATATAGATGGGATTAGCTCCTTGTCATTAGGACCATTCTAAGGATCTATGCATACCCTTTCCTTTGTAACTTCCTGAATTGGGTCCAATGCCTTTTCTTTTAGTTTTGACCTCTTCTTTCTTATCTTTGGATCATTCTCACATGTACGTGTAGTATTACCCATCTTATTTGGATCTTCATTATTGCTACCTCCCTAAACATTTTGTTGAGAATTGTTAACTAAAATAGAAATTTGTGAGATGGTGGAAGAAGACGAGCCTTCCTGAGTGTAGACACCTAAAAATGTCCTAAATGTATCACACATCCTAATTTCGCCAATTGACATTGTTTTCCTCATTTTCACCTAATTCCTCATTTAATTAGATAATTTTTAATTATTTGATTAAATTCATCTATTTCATCTATTAATTGAATAATTGACATTATTTGGTTAATTCATCCTTTTTTCATCATTTCTTACTAATTTCCCCTTTAATTGAATAATTTTGAATTATTTAATTAAATTCAATTTTCTTCCTTCCACCATGATTAAATCATTTCAATCAAGTTAATTAAATCGAATGTTTTCACTATACCACATGATTAAATAATTTTATTTATTTAATTAATAAATCCTAATTTCTTCCAATCCTCACAATTAAATAATTTTCATAGTTATTTAATTCCCTAATTTCTTCCAATTGCACAAAGAATATTCCTTTTTCAAAAAAGGATATTCCCTTTTCAAAATATATTTTCCCTCCAATATATCTAAAAAAGCATATTCCCTCCAAAGTAATATTCTATAATTGAAACTCAAATTTGAATAGACATTTTCCCTCCAAAATATCTTTAACCTCTTTCCCATGAAAATAGGGATATTTTGGGCTCTCAAGCAATTTTATCCATTGATCTTCTTTCATCTCCTTGATCTCCTTTCATTTGTCAATCTTGATCTTCAATCCTGGCCATTGATTTGATATTCCTAAATCTATAAAACAACTCCATTTTCCTTCAAAAATCATTCACAATCTTTATGAGTTTGATCAATTCATTGTTTTGAGCTAATTTTGAGTCACAATTCATCATTTTGAGCTTTGCAACACGAGAAAGTGCTTAATAGAGGAATCCACATTCACTTGGAGCATAATCCCCCAATGGGATTAAAGGTTTGCACATTGTTTTGATTTAATTTGCTTTAAATTGTATGTTTTAATGCTTTTGATTGAATCATTTTGATGTTTCTAACCCAATTTCATTGAGTATGGCCTAATATGATCATTTCTTGATGGGTTTTTGATGTTTTTTACATTAATTGTTTGATTTCTATTTTTTATAGCTAACCCATATTTTCCCTTACAATATTTTAGCATGTTGGATGGGATCCACGTCTTGGAATTATCATTTTTGACAATTTTGTAGACTTACAGGTTGCAGTGATGCCTTTGCCACAAATCAATGCATATGTCATCCGCATAGTGAAACATTTGTTTCATAGTTTTATGTTTGAAACTTATAATGTCACTTTTGTTTCCTTGATTACTTTTGTCTGTCTGAATTTCTCTTGGCTTTCTGTGTAGGCCACAATGACACATTTAACTG
Organism: Sequoia sempervirens; assembly: GCA_007258455.2. Taxonomy (NCBI): domain Eukaryota; kingdom Viridiplantae; phylum Streptophyta; class Pinopsida; order Cupressales; family Cupressaceae; genus Sequoia; species Sequoia sempervirens. The sequence goes on from VDFB02275534.1 coordinate 111,062, forward strand.
TAGATTTCCACATTTTCAATATTAGGTCACATTTGTTCTCTATGATGTATTTGCAATTCTTTGATGTGTTTGTCAATTGTTTGTTTGCTATTTTCTATACAAGTTTTACACAATGGTGTGTTTGTTGTGTTTGCAGTATTGTGTCGCGTCTGTTTACAATTACATCAACGTGTTTGTTAAGTAAATTACCATGTTTGTTTTGTTTTAGGTTTGAACAATTTTCTTGAATTGTTTTAATTTCTAACCCTAATGTTTGCTTGTCGTTTTTCAGCTAACATCTTTGCAGCCCGTGGCATAACACTGGGTAAAGAAATAAAAAATGATAAACTATTGACTTGTGGTTTTGTAGGTTTTTTTTCACATTTCAATTTGGTACAAATAAAATTAACCCCACAACTTTCATATTTCATTTGGGTTTTAAAATTGACAAAAAACTTGCATATTCAATTTAGTGTTTAAAATTGAACCACGCATTTGAAATTTTGGTAAACTTAAAAAGAACTATATAGTGTGTTTGGTAGGTTAGTGCATACATATGCCCTTTCCTTGTGCCTAGTGTGATCTTGGAAATCAGAAATACCAATAACTTGTATTTTTTTTTGGTACACCTTGAGGTATAGTGTTGCATATGCTCTCCCCTCACGACTCCTAAGAATGATCTTGGGGATCAAAAGAAACTATTTTTTATTAATTTCAATTATGATACTTTCCTAGGGGCCTCATCACCCCATGCTTTGATCTCAAGCATGTTTCCTAGCGGACTATATAAAGGGGGGAGAACAAAAGTTGTAGCTCAAGGAGTGGCTCACATCCTCCAAGCTAAGCCTCATGACCCTCAATCTACTGAGACATGTATATGTGATGAGAAGAGAGGAGACCCCTCTCAGCTTAGGCATATCGGATGAGCTCTTTGTTCATGGAAGACCCCTACTATGAACCTTGTTTATCTAGAAGCCTAAGAGCCATTTGTAAACCATCAACTTATAGTGGTGCAACATACAAGTATCAATGTGTGAAGTTACTTGCTATGTATTAACCTTTGTTGAGGTGACTGATATTCCTTGAAAGGATCTTTTCCTTTCAAGGTGAGAGGTTTCAAGGTGGTACATGGCATTGGCATACTCTAGTCACCCACTCATTGGATAGTATTTTATTAGTGGGCATACTATAAGTTGATAATCCTAATCTACTAATAAAATAGGTCATGTATCTATGGCATGTTTTCATTGTTAAATCTACCTGTGATACCAAATAGTGTGGTCTTATTGAAGAAGGCACACAAAAATATACCAAAGAGTCCTTGGAGTTAGTCCTATGTGTGATTTTTTATTTATTTTATCACTTTCCAGATCAATCAAACATAATTAATCCTCAAAATTTATAAAGATAATAGATGTACTTAGGATCAAAATTCAAAAAAGCCTATCTCTGAGTCAAATTATCACATCTGTCACTTTGTGTCGCTTCTTATGTATCTTGGTGTGTCTGATTTTCATATTGACGCATTTGTTTTCATATTGATGTGTTTGTAAATTTTGGCACAATTATCTTAGAGTCATTTCCAATCAAAAATCTTATAGTACCGCATCTAATTATAATCTTGTTCCACTTTTATATGCATCTTAGTGCATCTATTTTTTCATATTGGCGTGTTTGTATGCATATCGACACATTTGTACATTTTGACGTAATTATGTCAGTTCAGTTTCTTATCAAAAGCTTATAATATTGCATCTGACTGTCACATAGTGTCACCTTTGTCTATAGACCCGCACTTTTGAAAAATAACACCTAGTTTGTCAGGGGCAGTGCGTCACGTTTGACTGTCTTTCGACACATTTGTGGAATGCCACATTCGACTATTAATTAAAAACATCATAACCTTGTAAAATCTCAGTTTCCAATTTTTCATCAATAGTCTGTATCAGACCAGAGACCTTGTCAAAATAGAACTGTAGTCATCCTAATCACCCAAAACAACAAACACACACTTTCCATCTTCATCCCATAGCATAGTCATTACTTCACTTTCGACTTTTCTAGACACTTCCTAGTTATCTTGGATCAAATCAACCCCCATCAGCAAAACATAATTCATTCAAAATAGCAACCTAGATTAGACATTGCTAATTTTGGTTATATCTCTATCTCACCCCCTAGTTTAACTTTTTGCTTGAAAAATGTATTTTTTCAAGTATTTAGTTGAATTAGTGTCATACTTGTGAGTTAACTTGCTTTGGATCCATTAATATACTCCCAAAGTCAATAACCTCATTATCATCTTCCTTAGCTTGGACTCATTTGTCTAGGATAAGCAAGGAATCATCCTCAAAACAAGCTTAAACAAGAGATCTAGTCAAAACCAACTTTGTTCAAATTCAAGGTTTCACACCCCCCATTCACCCAAACACCATTCATCATTAGTCCAAAGAATCTCAGGGTGTCTTTACTAGCTCAATTTGAGGCAACTCAAATATCCCATCAAAAAAATCTTCATATACTTTCAAAATCCATATCTCCTAAGACAACTACAAGTTTTATGACCATAACATGATCTCAACATAAGAAGAAAATGGAAACAAATCCTAGTGGTTCAAATTCCCCCACTACCAGAAGTATTGTTGAGAAAATATACGAAATACCTAAAACCAATCCTAAAGGGTATCAAGTTCAATTTCCAACTAAGACACAACCCAACCCCGTTGAAGTTGAAACAATCTATATAGTGTAAAATACTAACAAACCCTTTGAATTCACTCCTGAACAATATTAGAGATGACACAAGACCCATCTCTTGCTAAATTAGTGGATGATATGTTAATTCTTGATCCAAACTTATACATGTTAAAACTCACACAAGATGGTGCTAAATTCCCCATGGACTTTGATGTAAATCAACTTAGGGAACAACCAACATTTTCAAGTTTTGGAGCCAAGAATTTTCTACAAGGAGGTGACCCCTTAGTCCATCATATCTTTGAACAAATACCAAATCCTCCTTCAACAAATATACCAAGTAATCCTATGGTTACTTTATTAGGAGTGAATCAAACAAAATTTTCAAATACATATGTCAATCCATTATATAACACTCAAGGTCTAGGGACTCCAAACAACCTAGGCCCTCAAAAAACAAACAATCCACCTATATATACACAAACCAACCAAATACTAATATAGAAAATCCAAATATAATGAACTGTGGGATTAATCCATTCACCACACCACCACCATAAAACATACACATTTAACAAAAACCTCCTCATCAACAATCTCCCCAACAAAAAATCACACAAAAACTTCCTCATCAAAAACCTCCCCAATAAAAATTCACACAAATGCCACCTCAAAAACACCAACACCGAACCCCTCAACAACCCCAACAACAAAATATCATTCCACAAAATGTCAACCCACAACACCAATATGTCCCTAACCCACACCACCAACAACATCATCACACCACAACAAACTCGCACTCCACAACAACAAAAAATCACATACCAACAACTCCAAGCACAACAAAAACTCTAAGCCCAACAACAACTCCAAGAACAACAACAAATCCATGCTCAATAACAGTTGCAAGCACAATAACAGTTACATGCTCAAAAACAGTTGCAAGCTCAACAATAGTTTCTTGCCCAACAACAACAACAAGCCTTGCAACAACAACCCCCACAACAAAATTCCATCCCCCAAATTCAATATGGATCATACATTGTACCTCCTCAACTGCAACCCAATCCACAATATCAAACAGGTCCTCAACCTCTATACAATCCATACAGTATGAACACATCTACATATAAAGACCCAAATCAATACAATCCACCATGAACATTCCTTCTATGGATATGTTATCCTCGAATTCAACTTTCTAAATTTGTGGGATAACCTCTACAAAACTTTTCCATTTCGTAGCCCACATCCTCTAAGCACACATATCGAGGAAAATTTAGGTTTCCCTCATGCATAGTCTGATCCCTTAAAAATTCATTTCTATTGGATCACCTTTTCAACTTTTTAAAAATTTGTGAAAATTAAGTTTTCAGGGTTAGTCATTTTTCAAAACATGTAAGGTCATTGAATGTCAGCGCCACATGTTTTTGTTGACTGCATTTAAGAATGTAGTTGTGGAGAATTTCTTCATGACTACACTCCTTTTTCCACATGTATGACATTTATGGCAGTTTTAATGCAATTTTATTATGGGTTTTTAATGGTTTTGAACTTGTTTTAATCTTCATTTTACCATTGTTTTTGATCATCTGAGTTCCTTCTGCTTCCCTATGCTCATTTTATATGTTTGTGTTTGGGTTTTTACATGGATTTCAATCTATTTTTTTGTCATTTTTCAAGGGTTTCAAGGTGTGTTATACTTGTTTTCATTATTTTGATTTATGCTCTTGTCATTGGTTTAGGCTTTCTACATGGGTTGTGATTAATTTTCTGTTTTGTTTTTATTATTTAGATTTTTCCTTAAAATCCTTATGCATTTGTGTCCATTTTTTTATGTTGATTGTTCTAGGCTTAGGTTTTTCTCTACAAATATCAAAATATGTGAAGGGTTTAATCTTGCACATTTTTTCATATAACAATGTGTTGTTCGGGGATGAAACCTCGAACAATGTCTCACTATTCCCTTTCTAATTATTGTAAATCATTGTTTCAAACCCTAAGAAACATGCAACAATTATACCCTCAACATGGTTTGGCTATGCAGAGGTTTTTTCCCACATTGCAATCCATGTGCATACCTAATATGATGTTCATGGTTTTTGTCCCATGTGACATCAAACCATTGATCATACGATGTAAGTCAAAAAAAAATTATCGTGCTACATATCCCATCTTCATGTATGTCAGGAATTAAAATTTGAATTATAGTTTAACCACAATCCACCACTCCACCTTCAAATTGTAGGTCGAGAAATAAAACCTAAACTACACTTTGACACCATTACCCACTACCACATGTAGTGCGGGGAATTTTCCCTGCGCTACATCTTGCATAGTTGTTATATGCATTTCAAGAAAATTTTCTCAATGTGCATATACTTTGCATAATTTACCATATGTACTTCGATAAATTTTCCCGAAGTACATATCTTTGTACTACCCAAGTGCAGGTCGGGAAATTTTCCCCGACCTACACCAAGATGTTTTACCCTAAGTGTGGATCGGGGAATTTTCCCTGAACTGCATCTTTTTGTGTGACCCTCATGTAGAAGCAGAGAATTTCTCCAATCTTGCATCCATTGATAAACTTCCTATGTAGCTAAAATAATTTTCTCCAAACTATACACCAACATATCAAATATGTACAAGTGCATAATTTTCCAACACTGCATGTAACTTGAAAAATTCTCTAACACTGAGGAATTCTAAAACTTCATGTTTGCAACTTCTTCTCTAATGTTGGGTCCTTCTCTAAAGAAGAAAAACATGAAATACCAATACCAAGGTGTGATTCCAAACACATCAATGGATTCCAATGTTGATCAGATTAGGGACATTGAAATAAGACATGTGGATATATCTGAATTCCTAAAGAGGGTGAATAAGCAACCAGTTGATGCAAGCATGAGGTGTGTTGTTGAGAGCAGTATCCACTTGATCTCCTCATTTCTAGTATCAGCACACAATCTAAAATTTATACTTGTAGCAATAACATATTTCCACAAGGAAACAAAGAGTGTCAAAGATGTAGATGGGAAGGTACTCATAAGATTAGATGAAGAGTTATTTGCTAAGATCTTCATGTGTCCAAGTATTGATGAATATGTTGAACTTACTATAGATTTATCACAAACTTTCTATGACAACAATCATGACAAGTGCAAAAATAAAATCAATACCAGATGGCTCAAGACAACTAGGCTAACTATTGCTAGGTGGCCTAAGAATCTTCATCGTAGTGAGTTCATTGAAGAGGTAAATGATTTAATAAATCTTCTCAGTAGAGTTAAGGGATTACCAACATCCACCACTTTCTAGGAATGGATGTACCAATACATTCATGTTATAATGAAGGGAAATTAGAGAATTTTCTGGGGTAAATAGGCCAGTGATGCCATTTGTGAGTAGCTTTCAAAGATTTCAACTTCTCTGAAGTTCTACATGATTTTGTATCTAGTTTATGTTGTTGCCTCTATGAGGCAATTTCCAGGGTTGTCTCCAAAGGGTGATAGAAGGAAATTTCAAGCTTATGAGTACTATTCATAATTGAATTTAAAGTAGAATCTCAAGCATTTTAGGAGGGTTAATGATGCATTTTTCTATCCATATATATGAATTTTTGATAGGGAACTTGAGAAGAAAATGGTGTCAG